>JABANP010000482.1:0-40381 GCA_013115135.1 Perkinsus olseni
CTTATTTATTAGTGAGAATACGTAGGGCAGACTTCTAGCCATAGCTTAGCCTAGGGATACGGAGGCACACAAATGGGGACACGAGTATCCGACACTCCCCTGGCCAACCTACGCCGGGTAGGACTAGCAGCTGCCTGATCCTCTGTAATGCCTCGACGCATCGCTTCTCACAAACGAGTAGACCTCCACAACCATGCGCTATTTATCGCGAAGGTAGCGGGTCGACTTGGCGATTGGATTATCCTACGGGCGGGGTACTTGGAGCACCGGATGCGCAAATCCTCTACAAGATGGCAACTTCTCATTGGGAAGCAACTTCGAAAGACTGCCTCAGCCGGAACTAGGAATGAGTGCTCGATTCATTTATGCGTTTATCGGGCCTAGGAATGGTTACCGTCGTCGAATGTGAATAGCGACGGATAAGCTTCGAGCTTCGAGCGAGAGGAGTAGAAATAGGTGGTTTCCATCTACTAGATGAGCTAGACCTGCAGGATTCTAGATAGAATCCTTTGTAGAGTTACCGGCCCGACCAGGCGTTCAGTAGAGACGTTACGAAGGTCACCATCCTTGAAAGTTGTACACAGGACAGAATTTCCACTCGAAAAAGCCCCGCTGACGTCGGGGCGTTCACTTCGAGTGTATCCGGTATCTAACCGATGGACCCCGAAAGGTGCGGGTGCCGAGCCCTCCAAGACGCCTCGGCTTATACCCTCTCACAAATGATGACAGAACCTTCAAAAACGCATTTATCGAGAAATCCCGGAGGTAGCCCGTGGCGGATGAGACTTTGCTACGAGCCGAGAAAAGTGCGGTTCTAACAGTGCCGTCAGTATTGCATGCTTTAATTGATGCCAGATTCGAACTCGAGACCTTACAGAGAGGAACTGCGCGCTCTACCATCCAACCATTGCAGATTTTACTGTTTCGCCCGCTTGGTAGGCGCGTCTGTGTCTTCGGGTGTCTTGTACAGAGAAAAGTGCGTATCGAGACGCTCCCTGGCACTAGTAGAACACAACTCTACGCTCTTTATTTACACCAGCAAGCTGTGGATAATAGTTACTGATAATGACATGCTCTCAATAGTATACGTGTATGATGACAACCTGAGAGACAGCAATTCAACGACGGATGCGGTTAAGAACTCACCAAAGTGAATACAACAAATGACGGGACAGAGCGAGAACTAGCAAATGCTATGATTCTCGATTTCGTGTTTGGATGGACGTCGCCAATGTCGAACCCTCCGATTGGGAGAGTGACCATAACCTGACCCAGGAGGCGTTTCCGGCAGCAGCACTGGCCCAAGTATCTTTCCTCACGCCAGAGTCGCGGATCGAGCTGCATCCACCACTCCTCCCGCAAAGGGCCACGAACCTGAATGATGACTACTCTTAACTCCATTGCTCACCAAGGAGAAGGCCTACCAAATATTATTCGGAGGTGCTTGCTCTGGTACGTAGACCGGGAACCGGAACCAATACTCCATCTTCAGGATACTGTCGGTCGGGGACGCGTGGACGAGCAAACGATCCTGGACGAGGAGTTGGCGGTCGAGAAAATGAGGCGGGAGCACCTTTTCAGTGAAGTCCGTCCACTTATCCCGAGTAGTGTCAACAGGGAAATTCTGCAGGTTGAGTACATCAGTGGAATGCTCAACAGCGTGGACGAAGCCTGAACCAGAGCGTGCCTCGTCAACTGCCCGGCCGCAGCAGACCCACCAGGGAGGCAGGACTATGAGGATGCTTCCGATGGGCATTTGACCATCGGAATCTGGAATGACTTGCTGTAGGAACTCGAAGCGAACTTCCACTCCAAGTTTGGAGTCGGCCCGAACGGTCGATGGATACCTCGACCACTCGACACTACAGCTACAGCGGCGACGGCTACTCTCCCTACCATCTCAGACAGTCCGGTCTCGGAACAGTCTGCACAACGATTGAAGCGGCATCTTGCTGAGTGTCGCCATCAGAGGCGTCGCCGAAGCTTGGCCCAAGCACACTAGTCGCCGCGTCGATAACCTGAAGACCCGGTGAAAGCATCCCAGCTTCAGCTTGAGTGGCCGCTTTACGTTGCCATCGACAGCATCCAGGAGTATCATATCGAATCCAGTGTGCGCTGGCTGTTGCTCTGGCATGCTCACATCGATCACGAAGGCGTAGTCACCGGGAAACTGAGCAGATTCACCACCACGATAAGCACGGCAACAGCAACGAGTGCGCCCCCCTCCTCTTGGGGACATCTCCCTGTTAGTCTTACCAGCGTCTCCGTGAGTGTGATAACAAAGTAAGGCTTGCCCGGATCGGTAGTATCATCGACTTGACAAATGTCGGCTACATTCTGAGCCGAGGCCATGGCGGACGTATCTTAGGTCGAAGCTGGTCTACCTCGATGGAGTAGAACGGCAAAGATATCTTTTGGAAGGTGGTGCAGGAGAACTCGAAGCCCGGTGGATACACGACCTTCAGTCGCCCTCCTGCCGCGACCTTCAAAACCTGAGCAACGCCCTGGCGGCCCACCTCGAGGGAGGAATCTTACACTGCGAAAGGTGAAGGCTGTCTGGCTCACGATGTTCAACAGTCGTGCGTAAGTGACGCTGACCGACCTAAGATACGCCTACCAAGATACGGGCCCTCCTCAGTGGACCTACTTCATCTGGACAACCTCAAACTGCGTCGAACTTTCTCCCCACCCTATTCTCTCATCCGACAGCAGCTTCCCCTCGACGAACCATTGCACCGTGGTCACCGGCGTCTGCGCCGGTGTCATCACCTAACGCGGAGTAGTACCATCACCGCTCAGCTCATGACAGGCACCCCACCTTCAGGATAAGGCCATAGGTCGGTTCCGAGATAGCATCTCTGAAGGTGAGCCTCGCCGTCGGTCGCCCGGCCACCGCATCAGTCGAGGTCTCAGCCAGGGCCGTGCAGCCAGTGACAACCTGAGCAGGGCTGAGGACACCGTACGAAGGAGGAGAGGACGCTACAGCTCGAGATGTTCCTCCCGAAACGAGGCAGTCATCGCGGAAGACGAACGTCGGCGGCGCTACGATGGTCAGCTCGACAGGCCTGATAACGACGAAGAGGGAACGGTGGGAGTCCTTCGAGCATGCCGGGCTCGAAGCGTCCTGCGGAGGCAGCTGGCGACCGGAAGTGTTTCTGAAGACCACTACTGTGGCGTGACAGTCGGCGGCAATCAGAGACGTGGCGATGATTGTACCGTGAACAGCACGATGTGTAAGGAAAACCTCTATCGAGAGCGCCGACAGCCTACCGTGCGTTGCCGGGGCTGAGCAGTACGCTGACATCGATGATCGCGTTGGGAGGGCTACGAGCGGCCAGAACCTCCAAACCGAGTGGGTAGACCAACTTGAAGCCACCTGATAGGCGATGGATCGCAGGATTTCCCAAAGGAGTGGTACTACTGGTGAGGCCATCATCAGTATTCAGTGGAAGCGCCGATAGACCATCAGCATTAACTACAGAGAGGATGCTATCGCACCGACCTGCCGTGAGAGCTTTTACCATCGGGGTCAGCCCCTTCGGGACCCCAGGTCTCCAACCGCCAGGACCCCAAGCCTGCCGCCGCTGTGGATGGTGTGAGGCACGTTACCGACAGCCGATACTCTGAAAGAGATGGTAAGGAGTCACCAACAACGGAGTTATTTTTCCTGATCGCTCAAACTAGATGAATGCCCACCTCCATAGCGCAAAGAGTACGCGTACTGGCTGAAGTTGCAAAGTACACTGCGCTTAAACAGCGCCGTCACGCGTTGTGCAATGGATATTACACAACGGGTGAGAATCTCAAGCGAGGACTAGCTCAAGGCACCTGTGGTTGCCGGCAAGCCCTGGTCGCTATCCACCCGTGCTATCAACCGGTTGCCCTCATAGTAGACAACCGTTGTGTTCACAGGGCCACCTGACCAGAGTCGATGAGCTCGCTCCAAACCCGGCGCCTCAATCGGCCCACCATCAACATGAGTGACATCAAGTCCTCCCTCTACAGTGTATTCCCCGCTGGTCACGCGGATCACTCCCCCAGCGGGCACGCTTTGAGTGACGAAAATCGGAAAGACCGCCGCGGCTCTGCTGTCCGTGCGGACGCCCCATTGAGATCGTATCGGGTGCTCCAGCGGCTTCTGGGCGAATTCCGAGAGAATCTCCTTCGACTCCACCGCCAACAACCCTAAAGTGGAGCTCCTCGTCCGTTAACAGGGTGGGCGAGGGGGCATCTCACCAGGCAGCCTGAAGCTCTCCAACCCCATCTTCTCATCACGGGTAATCTGAAGTACGGAGTTAGCATGGGATAACCTCGCTCGAGAGTCCCTCAACACCCGTCTCGAGGCGACGGCCACCCTTCGCGTGATACCCCCTCCCCCACTAAAATTGCATGACCGATACGAATCAGTCCACGAACGAGAGCCTAGGCGCTTACGCCCGGCATCAAGAAGGCCCGTCGAGCCCTGCCTTGCTACTAACTACCTCTAGGAAACTGGTGAGAAGGTGCCAGGTAGTAGGACCGCCGAGCTCCCCCAGCCTCAGGTCGGTGATGATGCAGCTGAACATCTCGCCACTGGCGATATCCGACCGGAATCTTATCGAGTAACCCGTCTGATCCGTCACAACCAGTCTCTCCTGCTGGGCTACTCCACTCAGCGAATTTCGTGGCGCAGCGGTCGGGGCCGATCTGTAAACTGCAGCGGCAGAGAAGTCAAATCCAACGGGCTCGACAGCCTCCACCAGAACAGCATCCGCCCGACTGACGCTGATAAAGCTCACACGCACGCTCGAGGTCGCCGTCGCCCTCATCAAGTGACCAACTAGCGTCACCGTCGCGTTCCTCAGCTGTGGTATGATCGGCCAACCCTCTACCGCGTGGGTACTCTGAATAGACGCAGGGGAGCCAGCAGCGAAGTGAGTGACTCTCCACCAGTTGTCGGTGACGAAGGGCGTGGTGGAGGGGTTCGAAGTGGTGACGCTGATCGTGAGGTCGAAGTCCCGAGGGAAGGGGAAAGGCTCCCGGATGTGAATCGTCAGCAGGCCGTGAGAACAGTTGACCATCGAATTGGGCAGCACCCCGATAGTGTCCGTCACAGTCGTCTGTTCGACAAAGGCGAAGTCCCAACAGACGCCCGTCCGCTGAGGGTCTTCCAGAGGGAAGCCTTCCGGAGCTCGGACTTCGACAGTGTCGCCGTCGAACAGCCTGTCCGGGAACTGCATCGTTAGGTGCAGATTGCGGACGATGGAGTTGCCGTTGACCTGAGGAGGATGTAATCTCATCAGCAGCAGCAGCAACCGGAAGGTATACTGGGCAGCAGGAAGCCCCAGTTGGATGAATTCTCACGACACCAGCGTAGTCATTTTGATTCATCCCGCTGAGTAAGAGTGCTATTTTATGCTACTTCGCCGACCACAACCAACCAGCGCCTTCAAGTTCACCTGATTATGGCCTTGTTCGTCCTCATTAACATACTCCCAGGTATTAAGCACTGGGTTGATGACGAAGCCCTCCACTATGTTCTCATCGAGAGCAAGCGTCGGGCTGATCGACTCAGCAAGATACGTCTGCAGCTTCCACTGCCCTGGCATCTCCCCCGCCGGCGTGACCGAGGTCGGGTTGTAAACCTCAATAACGATAAGATACTCCCTTTCCGATACCATCTTTAGCGTACTTCCTAGCCGAAGGACCTGAAAGCCGTACTGTGCAGCCGGAAGGGCCGTCTAGCCCTTACCAAGGTATCCAGAGCTGCGAGGTCGGGTACAAGACACAGGAAATCATTTTCGCTCCACTGGAATCCCGAGTTGTACTCGCCGCGGTCATCGTAGTACGGCAGCTCAATCACGTGGGCCTTGCACGTACCACTTTCGTGCGCCAACTGGAAGCCCGTCGGAGCCTCAACGACGAAGGACGCCCCCGTGGCCCGGCTGTTGAGGGGGTCCACAGTCTGATGAGGGATGAACTTGATGCTGAGCGGGTTGACTCGGGGTTCCGTATCGAACCCGACCGGCGTCCTGAGGGAGGAATTAGGTGAGAAAAAGGCACATCCATTCCTAGTGAACGATCGAGTATCGGGTTGGTCATTAGAGTTCCACCCGTAATGCGTGCCGTTTTCTCTCAGAGTGAAAAACGGGAAAATCGCGATGCGGTACGAAGTCAAATCGCTCAGCTATTCACACACGGGAATGAAGTTCACCTCGCGAATAAACCCAACCGAGCATCTCGAGAATAAACTCTTGTATCTCGTTGTAAATTTCGTTTGTCACTACATCCAGTGTTCTCCACACTCGGGGCCAGCTGTGGAGGCCCACACGGCGATTTTCGAAGCAAATATCGATCGATATACAGTGCGAACCAAACCGTTATGCAAATCGAATTTCCGCTAATGATGATAACCCAGAGGTAGTGGCCGTTACCTGGCTGTGCTGACCGGGACGATGGTCGCCATCTTGCCGGTGCTGAGTTCAAAGCCTTCGAAGGGCTCACTGGTCTCCTCGTTGAAGGCGATGGTCCACTCGTTGACCAGGGGGGTCGCCTCGGGGTTGCGAACCACTCCAACTCGAATCACATACAGTTCATTGCGCTCCAGACCTGAGAATAAAGTGCAGTAGAAATGCCTGTGCCAGGGATCGAACCTGCGAACCTACCGGGCAGTATGCTGATGGCTGCCTGCGAGTCCATCCCAACGCACTGGACTACCGCAGCGGTGGACGGCCAGATAGCGTACTCAGGTGGCCATCTTGCTGAGCCGCCAAACACCTCCGCCTCTGCGACCTTCACGGTGCCAAGACAGTCCTCAGCGAACAGGAAGCCTTCGGGCCCGCGCAGAGTGAAAATCATCGGAGACCCATCACCGCCAGGAACGATGGTGTCCGAGCTCAGACGAAAAGCGAAGATGATGTTATTCATGCGGCCTGGACGATCATCACGGCCGGTGTCCAGCCGCTCCTGGTCGCTGAGGAAGGGCACTCGGGCCTCAACCATCTTCGCTGTGATGGGGAAACCTGACGCACAGAATGTTACAAAGTTGACAAGATAACGTTAATCAGAAGAGCCCATTGCCCTACCCTTAGTGCTCAGCCGGTAGTCCGCCTCCGTCGTGAAGTCCAAGACGTCTCGCAGCGCATAGAAAGTGAAACAAAGATTCCACCCGCACTCTGTAGAATCATCTGTAACCAGCTCGGTCTTCTCATCGGGGTTACTCGTGACCAGGCGCCATTCATACAGCCCCGGCGGGATGCCATTCGTCCTGCTACCGATAATCGATATCGCTGGGAAGGGGCTTATTAAAGGCATGTAAGCGCAGTGGACGTCCGACGGGAAGGGACTTGGGCCGTTGTTGACCCCCAGAGGCGTGCAATAAGGTACCGAAGAGAAGCCAAGGGGCATCTCGACGACGATCCCTCCGGGCCCAAAAAGATGGCTCTCCAGTCTGATACGGAAAGTGAGTACATTCTCCTTGCCCACAGCGTTATAGGTGTAACCAACGTACGCGTCGGAGAGGGATCTCACCGGCGGGCTCGAGAAGACCCCGACAAACGGCCGACTTTCCGAAGTGGTACCGTTCCACCCGACTTCAATACGCCACTCATTGTAGCCAGCCACAGGGTTCCTCTCGGGCACCTCGACGTCCGCCTCGAACCCGTAAGTGTGAGCGTCGCTGTAGACAGCAGAGGGGAAGAGGAGCTGGTTGCCATAGGCCACCGAGGGGACGCCACCCGGCCATGCTGCTGATATGTTGTACCCCAGCACCACTCGACCACTACTGTGATTCGCGGGATGAATTGCAAACCCAGACGAGTCTATATTGCGCCAGAGAAACCCCTGGGGGGCAGTGATTCTCACGGCTGCTGTGACAGTGGTAGGCACCTTGATCGGAGCCACAGTGACTCTGGCGTACCGGAAGGTGAGGGCGTACGGTCGAAGATCGGTGACGGTGACGTTGAAGGCCTCAGCTGACAAGCTACTCTGATACATACCCCAGGACTGGCCCTCGGTCGGCTCACCCTCGTTCAGGGGGACACTCCCAAAGGAGCCGTCCATTCTACGACCGCCAAAGTCTCGAGTATAGACGAACCACGAGTTTTGATGGGTCGTGTTGTACCCCAAGGGATTGCGAATCTTCAGACCGAAAGCATACCGGCGACCAGCGACCAGCCTAGCCGACACGCCAACTGTTGCAGCGCTTCGGCTGGTGTCAGCAACAAAACTATGACAACCGTCGGCGATGCCGACGATGCGATGGGTGGGCACGGCCGGTCCAATGGCGTAGATCCGAGGATCGAGATCTGCGACCTCGCAGGGAGTAGGGATGGTGAAGTCAGGAGGCAGGACGACTTCGACTTGGCCGCCGATTGTCACGTCTTGCTCGGTTGCAAAGAAAAATTCGAAGAAGATGCGTCGCTCCGCCGATCCAACTAGACGGTTCAATATGTAGGAGGGACATCTTGCCAAGGACCTGACAGAGACGCCTCGAGACCGTTTGCCCCCTCCCCGGAGCCTACCGCCTTGTTGCCGGACCACCTCCCCGACGACATCGCAGCAGCGTCTTCGATGCTCTCTGAAAGGAAAAGCTCTCCACACCACCGCAGGAGCGGTTCCTAGCCGTTTCATCCAAAATTCCGCAGGAGAGGTTCCCAGCTCACCATCTCCTCTGAAAGCCTCAGTAACAGCCTGTTTAATAACACCACTGCCATGGCCGTCCCCAGCAGCCTCGAGATCGATGGTCCAGGTATTAGCCTCATCGAAGGCACTGAGAGGTGTGGACGGGTTGTCCACGGTGATCCTCAGGAACACCGAGCTGCCAGCGTAGATAACCCCATTTTCAGGGCAAAGTGAAGGTGCATTTATTATCAGCATAGGTCCAATAGGTCGACTCAACCGTCCCCCGGCCCTGGGGTATCGACTCCCCGAAGTGCTCTAGGTCCATCCCGACCCCTTCAACTGCCAAGCAAGCATACCCACTCGGCAGCGTCATCGTCATCTTCGCAGAGACACCAGTCGCAGCCCCGCGAGGTGTGTGCAGGGTGGCCCCCAGCAGCAGCTGAGCATAGATCACGTTGCCCCTGGTCAGCCTTGTACGGTTTAGTATTCCCGTCCATCCCGTTATCGACAAGCCTCGCGATGGTCCGACCGGCGTCCGGAGACTTCCAAACGAAGTCACCGACGGACTCGATGTAGTAGGGGTACTCGTCATTCTGGTCAGTGACCTCGGCACCCAGACGGCCAGGAAAGAACCCCCCGCTGGGTATGCTAATACCGATAACGGAGAATCTTCTGATCTCATCACCGACCAGGTCGGGCATGTCAGCAGGGAGTTGTATTTTCACCTAAGCACGCAAGAGAAACCATGAGCCACCGGGACGCTCCCTCAAAACCGTTACGACGAAGGGAGCCATTTCCGTCGTATTACAGAGACGATCAAGGGCAACACTGAGCTATCGATTGGCCGCTTCAACCCTCTCATCCGACCGCGAGTTGTTCAGCTGCGAAGCGTCTTAGTTCGAAGACACTATCAAGTTGAACCCCCCCAAGGCCACACGGCTGTTCAGAAAGCCTCCCCAAGATATCGAGCCATGAACTCACCTTATTATTCTGAAAGCCCGGTACGACAGCCTCTCCAGTGCAGCTCTGTATCTCTCCACAAAGTTTATTATCCTCTCCTGGCGGCACCTCCAGACACACTGCGTTACACGAGGCGCCGATCTTCCACTGGGTCAGCGGCCACAGGATGACTCGGACGTGATAGCCGGCCTTGATGGGGCCCGTCAGCAAATTATCGCCACCCTTAATGTCAAAGTCGATAGATTCCATGCTCCCAGCATCGATATAACCTGACCATTGCAAGTAGCGCGCGCCCTGACGATCGATATGAGACTGAGTACTACCATTGGTGCCTCCGACGAGATTGAAGCCTCTCATACCGAAGCTCGGAGTGGCCGTGCCGGCGCTAGGCAGGCCCTGCTGCGAAGACAACTGCGCTCGCCCCATCTCGAGGGCCGAGTAGGGGTGGTTGTCGATGTCCTCGTGGATGAAGAGGTGGACGTAGTCGCAGCTGCGGAGGTCGTCCGGGTCGCTGGTGGAACCGCATGATTTGCTGCCGCAGCAATCGTCGTCTTTATAATTGACACCTGTTGAGGTCGAACCCACGACCACCAGCTGATAATTCTGACCGGGACGCAGCCCCGACCGCTTCGCAAATACGACGGTGATTTCTCTAGAGGTGATTGTGCTGCCGTCGGGTTTGATATTGCGGTAGTAGCAGCCCTCAGGCAAGGGGAATCCGAACTCCGCGTCATCCGACCACAGCTCTCGGAAGATCTTCCCGCACGCCAGCTGATTGGCCTCGTGAAGCTCATCCTCGTCGGGCATCTCCGCAATGTCGTTCATCGCCACATCAGAATACTGAATGTCGAACATCTGCGGCACCTTCACCATGATCTTTCAAGGCCATCCTTCCTGTCGCCCTCGAGTACGGCAGCCCCGCCGTACCTCCCGCCGTTCGGAAGCTGATCACCACCGGGGCCCGGACACCCCCCGCTGAGCCTGTTGTGACGTGCAAGCCCACGCCCTGCATAACAGCCGGTTCTATCACAGAGAGCCTCCCAACTTCGTACAGGTACTTTCCCGACAGGCCACTAGGCGCCCAACAAACTTTCATCTGGCTTCGCTCCGCTAAGCCTTTTAATTCTTCCCTCGTATGAGCCCGATTAGTCCGCTTCCAGTTGCCTTGTGTGACTGTGAAGGTGGGCGTAGTATCAGTCCAACCAAGAGGTATGGAAAAGATGGTATCAGATATCTTCGTTACTTGATGAGCGACCTCGTAGTAGTCGGATAGACTCTGGTCGTTTGCTGAGGAGTCGCCGTACGGCAAGGTGCCAGTAAGGGCGCTCAGCTGCTCCGGCGAACCTACAAGGAACCGTCATCACCAGCAGCAGAGAAGCACGATACACAAGTACTGTAGAGGTGTATATAGCATTCATAACAACGAGGATGATGGTATGGGAGACGTACCGGACGGAGTGGAATTTTCCGGAGTGGAGACTAACGAGCCGCAGAAGGGCGTCTATGGCAGGGAGCAGGTTGGGGGCAGATTGCCAGCGAATAGCCATGCGCGTCCAAGTTCTTCGCGACAAGCGAAAGAGGAAGTATTCATAACAGGCAACCACTGACCGCGCAGTGTATCCAGTCTAAACGTAGTCGTACTAGCTATAAAACGATTTCCCTTCCCCCTAGGAAAGTCTTTTAGATTTCGGCCCACCGAAGCAGCTGACACGATCACTATCCACAGGCTAGACGCGATCAGACTAATAGTCGCTTTCGTACTGTCGAACATACCCCACAGCGACGACAGAGAGGGGGGCTTACACTGAGCATTGCAGGCGTACCCACTCCCAGTGAGTACTATCCAGTCGCCAGTGTCCAACTTCGGTGACGAAGCAAAGGTAAGCCTCGTAGTTCCATCCGCCATCACCGTAGCTGCGGTGACGTACGCGTTACCCGTACACTGGTTCTTAGCGTCACAGTCAACCTGAAGGGACCAACAGAATCCGCCACACGCCTCAAGCGAGAAATAGCCCACTCTGTCATGGGCGTTGATGGTGAGAGGGATATCATCAGAGCTCGTCAATGCAGTACAGCCGGCCGTGGTGACGTCAGGGCAGTTCCATTCGTTCGTAGTCACAGCCAGCACTGGGGAGTTGTTATTGTCGGTGCACTGAAAGGGGTACCATCATCAACGCGAGCTCACGTCCACCGACCTTGGCGTCTGGTTCCACTATCCTTATAGTATCTCCATCTGCGAGGCCCCAGCTGAGAGACCACAAATTCAGCCAGGGGGCAGGCCCAGGTGCCTTACCCGGTGAGTTCAAAACCGGAAGACGATGAAGGTCGAGTAAATCCAGTTCTGGTCGGAGTCGGGCCCTCTGATCTGCATGCGCATGCGTGCAACATCGCCATACCAACTTTTCCTACCGTGAGTCGGCCGGCCACCACCCAGTAGGTGTCGTCACTACAGGCGTTGTCGACTATCATCCCGCAGTAGCACAGGGCCACTATGCCGGGCTTCTTAACCGTCACTAGCTTGCTCAGGTCACCCGAGTTGAACATCAGTCGGTCGTGACTGACATAATGTTCAGTCCACGCCGTGTCGTGTTGCATGGATGGCCGAGAGAAGGTAAACACGTTCCTCAGCACTCTCGCAAGCACAGAGACCGGCCCCGTCTGTGATGGGTGATTCGCCAGGCGCGGAGCGAGAGCGCAGGATCAAAGAAGCTCAAGTTGAGGCGCTCACCTATTAGTAGTCCCCTTGTACTCACTAGCAGCATTACTCGCTGTGAGACCGTCCAGTAGGGCATTGTCGTACGGTCTAACCCAAGCACATCTCAAGACCTCCACCCAACTCCGGACCTCCCACCTTGTAGCACACTCCGAGCTGGCCAATGGTGGTAGGGTGGAATCATCGAGGATCTTGATGATACCTGCCGTTGCACAGCACGACTACTCAGCCGCTTCGTCTCATAATGACGAGTAGACAACGTCACTTTTATCGGAGGAGCGTGGCAACGCTAGCCCGATGGGCCCTTCTGACCACAATCGCCGACAGGGGATCCCAGGTCGCCCCAATGCCAGGTACCCCGCTGAACTCACCTCCATCAACGAAGCCCAAAGCGTCTTGGTAGTCCTCCGGCTTATACAGAGCCACTGATGCTGGCTCATTCACGTACCTGTATACAGGGGCCTTTCGCTACACCAGAGAGAGGCTCTGTGCGGCTCACTGTAGGAAGGGCCGATCCGCCGTGTCGGTGGCGGCTGAGGCGAGACGAAATGGCAATAGTCGTAGCATGCCGACCTTGAAGTAGTCACCTGATAGCACCGACTTCCATCCGAAAGGTCCCGGGTTCTATCCCCACACCTTACTTTCGCTGCTACAGCTGCTATCACAGTAGCATACATCGAAGTACTTCACAGCGTGGAAGTGCAAGCGCTCATATGGCGTCTCCCCAGCGGCGAATCCCAATGGCTCCGTTGCGCTACCGAACTCCTTGAAGTCCTGTCGACTGCCGCCGCTCAGCGAACCTGGACACGGGGCAATCGCATGCCCGACGACAGGCGTCGGATTCTCAAGGGAAAACACCAAACTATTGAGAAGAAGCAATGTAGTTAGACTTTTTTATCCACCATCACAGGGTTCGACCCTGGCCACTAGAAGATCGGAGGGCAGTCAAACTCTCTGCAGTTTTACTCGCCGAGTTACGCTACTCAGCGTAGTGGAATTAAGAAGCGGAGTCAAACCCCTTCGCGAGAGAATCTCATCGTAGAGGAGCCATCGCGCAAATGAACTGTCAGCAGATGCGATAACCAACTCTCTTGTGAAGTCATAACGAAGCGCTTCCAACGGGTGGAGGTCCGTCGAACTTACCTGCTGCTGTTGAGTTCGGGAGAGTATTCACGAGGCTGGACATCGTCCCAGTCTTGCAGATGTGCGTGCTGCTCCAGCTGGGAGTCTCACTTGTGTCACCTACGAAGCGACCGCCTGTTGACAAACGTCGCAGTAGGATGAATATCTTCGAGCGCTGCGTTGCTCACTGATCAATCTAAGATACCCAAAACTTACTAGGGTCGGCCCAGGCTGCCAACTGTAACTTGAAGCGATTGTTATCAGCGTACGCGCAGGCGTCTGTCGGGCAGGAAATCCTCATCTTGAACAGGTGCCCAGCCGCAACTCCGATATACGGGATCGAACCTGCAGCGAGCCCTCCACTCAATAACGAGAATCGATGATCACTAACGAAACCCGAACAAAGAATTCACCGTGCTACGGTCGAATCCGATGAGCGATGGGAACCTGGGGACGCCCCTCACCCTTACACAGTGTAAGCTAAGGAGAGCTCGTGTGCTACGGTCAAATCCCATGGGTAATGAAAATACAGTCCGGCCAAAAAACTTGTTATCTCGATGAGAATTGCAATCTGTACCGTGGAACTCACGCCACTCAAAAGCCCTACAAATTTTCTCGTCCAATGAGCCCGGTCCAGTATTCAGACTTCAAATAGATTACATCAGCTTTAGACAACTTTCTTAACCGATCTGTGCCCCCTTACACTCAGCATCGTCCGCCGCACACAGGTCCGTCGTGTAGTAGTGGATGACCCCAATAGACTGCGTGTATTCAGCAGTCTGATCACACTCGTCATTCCCACCAGAGTTGTCGTAACTCGGACAATAGCAAGCCGCCACTGTGTACCTGACTCAGCACGTGCGTCTTCACAGCGAACCGAGGGCTCCTACGGTCGGAAAGTATTAGCATCGAGGTTTTGCATGCCCTGGGGAATGGTGATGACCATCTTACCGTACTTCCCTCCCACCACAGACGACGTAACTGAGCCGGACGATCTACGGGGTTGTGTAGAGCTCGACGAGAGGTTTCCATTGGTGTGCGTTACAACCCCCAACTCGTTCGCTTCAAAAATTTATTAGGGCTCGGCAGCCTGTAGTAGGACATAGCCCTCCCGAACCCCCTACCAGGCGTGAGGAGTCTCGATCCCCCCGAGCAACCCTCTCCGTCAGGGCAGATGAACTGGGCGGCAGCGGTGCCCGAGCCACAGGCACTTTGTGAGGTGACCGTAGCCTGCCCTTGGGCGGAGTACGTGGCCGTCCACTCGGCTGTCCATGTGGCCTTGCCTTCCGAGCCTGTGACTCGCTTATAGAAACCCTAACGACAACAACCGTTCTGATTAAACGCATTCTCGCGAAGACCCTCGCGTCATCTAGGACGAACTGCGAAAGTTACGGTATAGAATTGGCACGGCATCGAACTCGCTGGTTCCCAAACTCGCCAGAACCATTCGACCGACACAGGTTGCATCAAAGTTCCGTATCATAATATTCGCGACGTGCAAGGAGCGACCTGGCCAGAGCGGCCTTCTATGGAGGGCACTTTGACGAAGGAGGGCCTGTCTCGCTATGGCTGTCAGGTCCGAGGCGAACCCGAGTGCTTTATTTCGCACCATGCTCGGCAGCTAGTCGAAGCCGACAGCACCATTATTATCATAATAACGCTTTGCTACAAGCGCTGCAATCATCGCTCGCAATTTCCCATAATTGCATCAGAAATCGCTCCCTATCGTTCGTGCCTGATTGGTCCCAGTGAAATCAAATTCGCAGCTCCCCTTTGGACGAGTGCCGCTTCCTCAATAAATAACACGACATCTTCGTCTCCGCCAGGCAGTTGTCAGCAGTGCAGTCCGAGTAGATTCCGGTGACCAGTAGGGTATCAGAAGGCACCTGAGAGCCTCGCTGACACAGAGGTGGAGTGGACGGCGTACATCGCCGTGAAGGGCGGCGAAGGTCCCCGTGTCTGAATAGCAAACCTTAAATTCTCCTCCCATTCTGAAGTTGAGTAACCCCTCCGACGAGACACCTGAGAACAGAAGCATGGACACAGTTCACTGGGGGTGAGCAGAGCATCGTACTCGTAGGTTGGGCCACAAGGCTCGGGCGAGCTAGCCGCAGCTGCAGAGGGCATGCCGGTTGCCTCGGACCAGGGGCTGTTGACGTAGTTGCCACTTCGATGAGAGGACCCCGGGGCGCACGCTCCCGCCTGACAAATCATGCCGCCACCGTCCTTGTTGCCTTTCCTCGCCTCACCCATGCGTCCGCGGTCGTCACTGAGCCATCCACTATGTTCAGCCGCGCGGAGGTGGGGTTCCAGGTGTTGCCAGTACCCAAGTACAGCTCGACCGAAGTAATGGGAACGCCGGAGTGAAGTTTCGTAGAAGATGTTGCTAGAGAGACAAAGACAATTCCAACGACTTTGAAGGTGTCCACGACCCACCGGCTGTCGTCTCGCCATTGAGTCGGATCTCGGTGGCGATACCGAGTTGAGTGAAACTAGAAGTAACAGTAGCGAGCCTCCGCAGTTGCCGTTGTTGTTGTTGCTGCATTTCTGGCGATGGTATCTAAGGCGTGAAGGGTGCGTCGGGGACGGAGGTGGCCGGCCTTACCGAAGCTGTTGCATTAGTGACGGTCGTCGATGCATCATCATCGCCTTTACCTACTCGAAGAAGAGCGCACACGGCTAGGAAGGCTCGAGATCGTTTTCGCTTCATCGAGTGGCAAAGTGGCTCCGCCTAAGGAGGTGCTTTCCCAAAATGGAAGGTGACAACACAACGACACTGCCATCCTATTGGAGACTGACTTGATGACTACTCTCTGCTGCATTCCTGTTGAGAATCCTGCCCTGATCCTATCTAGCTCCGATACGAAACTACGCTGCAGGTAAGTGGCGAATGAACGGAAGACAGCAGATCGAAAAATTGGAATCCAGATGGCAAAACTCGGGTGTTGTGTCGTTCTCAACAGTCGGTTCCTAACACTTCGAGCCTTCGAATCAAATAGTATGTTCAAAACGTCTCTCCCCAATTTGAGGAGCGCTCCCAGGATTGAAGATGGCGTGCATAAGACGATCCTGGGAGCGCTGTAATGTTTATACCACTGATCCTATCTTGCTCCGACAAGAAGGTACTCTGAAGCTGAGCTAAAGCTAAGTAGCGGCTGATAAGGAACAGCAGATGAAAGATTAGATTCCAAATGGCAAAACCCGGGTGTTGTGTTCTCAATCAGTCAGTCTCTCCACAGCGCTCTCGAAAGAGCAGAAGTAGCAGTCGGAATTAAACACCCAGATTGATTCTGAGGCTCAGCAATGATTCTAAAACTTAACGCTTGAAGAACTTCTGAGTTCTTAGTTCTCTGAATGACTGGCTTTGGGTACCTCGAACGTTGCGCTGAGTCGCTCAACTTCGGCACTGATGCCGTGCCGGGGGGCACCTCCGCGCATTGATCGAGAAAAAGCAACCGAAGCAGCTGAACGCTTGAATGAATAGTCTCGATGAGTGTGCAGACCCTGTAGAACTGGACTTCCCTGATAAGGTGGAAGCTCAGCACATAAAGTCTGGCTCGGTGTGGGCGGTTCAGGTCGACTCCTGA
Organism: Perkinsus olseni; assembly: GCA_013115135.1. Lineage (NCBI taxonomy): Eukaryota > Perkinsozoa > Perkinsida > Perkinsidae > Perkinsus > Perkinsus olseni. The sequence continues at coordinate 16,984 of JABANP010000482.1, forward strand.
GTACTTGGCACCGCAGTAGTTCAAGAGACCGCCAGCCCGTTGGTCCGATTGACAAGTTGGCCTCACTAGGCGAGGGTGAGGAGGAAGTAGCCAACACTTTTGCCCTATCGCCCCAACACGCGTGTTCAGTAGGCTTTCCTAGACCTGCAAGAACGCTCCCCAGAAGGGTTTTTACATGTCATTTTTTTCATTTTTTCCTAGAGTCAGGAGTGGTTTTTTAAACAGCTCCTTCGGATCACCCCGCGGCCCTCAAATCAAGCGATAACAACATCACACACGTTATTAATGCGAGAAAGCTTGGCCATTGTTTGCCTCGTTGGCATCGACGTCGGGCGCGCGCTAGTGTATTTGAGCCATTCAATTTAGCGCGCGCCCGATGAGACTTGCACGCAACTCCACTGGAGCATCGACTTGCTCTCCACCCATCGTTCGTGTCCGTTTCCTCAGGGAGAGGGCCTTAGGGGGGAGCAGTATATGGGTACCTGTTCAGCCTGTCCTCGGATCACCGTTGTTAGCCTTCCTGTGTTTGATTCGCGCTTCTGACTCGAATGGACGGTACTGCCAAGGGCTGCCCCCACGTCATCGCCGGAGAGTCGCCTTCTATGACTGAGATCGCGGGCCGTGAAGATAACTCTAAAATGGAGTGCCCGATGGCTAGGGAGGCGAAGCCTTTAACAGTGCACAAGAGGAACAACTCGATCTCGTCGGCGACCAGCAGTCTGGGGTCGACGGTCACTGATAAAACGCCCAAGTCGAGGGCCATTATAAGGGAGGCAAGTCACTTCACCAGCATCACCACTACTGTGAAATGAATTCAGCAGGTTGAACACGGCCTTGGTCACAGCTACCCTCGTTGCTACTATCCTGACTACCTCAGACTGGACGAACTACTATCATTACAACAACCGTAGGTCCATACCGGAGTTGTTGATGGTGGTTGGAGGCTGTTGATGCTGCTGCAGTTACAGTGAAGGTTGCGTGGGCTCATCGCATGGCTTTGCTCATGATGAGATGCTCTTCATAGTTACCCATCAGGTAGCCCCTCTGGCCCTCTTCTTACGGAATGTTGTTTTAGCATGAACTAGTAGTCGTTGTAATGTCATCATGCTCCTTCAAAACACTACCGATTATTTTCATTGCTCATGGAAAATCGGGACAGAGTCAGCCGAGGTTAGCATCAGCGTTATCACTGTGTCGGTGTAGACTGTCTCAGTGGATTATGATGTAGATGAAACACCATCACGTTGCGTCTGACCCTTACTGAAGATTATCATTACCCATGGCATAGGAGTCGTGAGAGTTGCTGAATTCCTGGTTGGGCCCGGTGTGGTTAACCATGATCACGCCAGCCTGAGCGAACAGAGGGAATTATGAGCAGTTTTGGTAGTAATTTCAGTAGTAGTGCATGAGAGGGAGGAGAATCCGCGCAATGGGGGTCGAGTGATGAAGGTTCTCCGAAAAGTGAGAATGATACCTATTTTTTCCCAAATTACTTTGCTCAACCACAGTTCCCCGGGTGGCAGGTCAGCTTGAACTTCCCTTCTCAGACCTACGAGTTGTGGTTCAAGCAAATCATATTCGAATTTGAATCGGTTCATAAGATCTTCTCAAAGTCAGTGATCGAGGAACACGACATGGCCATCGTTAATGAGAGGTACTAACGTCATCATTAGACGTGCTTGTCATGGTAACAACCTTTCAACAGGCTCGCCCGGGTACGAGCTATTCAGAATCTACTACTAGGCGCACTGCCGGTAGGATATGCGTATCCTAGGTTGAAGCGAGGATTTCACAGGTACTTGAAACGATGACTCCGATGGATTTTTTGGAGTTTAGGGACTACTTGACCCCGGCAAGCGGATTCCAGAGCGCTCAGTTTAGGTATCCAAGCTTCACTTTGGTGTTTCACGGAAATGGTCGGTGGTTGCTTAGGATTATTGAGGTTATGATGGGGCTACCCTTCAGTCGCGAGGGGAGAAAGTGAGACAAAATGCCGCTGCTGGGGATCGAACCTGGGATGTGACGATGGACGCAGCCTGACGGACGTGTTAGGTACGGAAACCCTGAATTCTTCCTCTCCAAGTTCCATCCGAAAGATATCAAGCGAGCTGTGTATTGGGAGAATCAGCCGAGCTTCGTAGAACTGACGGAAAAGTAGTAAAAAGGCACGGGTTCGAATCCTGGCAGGGGCATCGTCATGCTCACCATGGTTGAGATATTGCCATCTACTGTGTAGATGGCTAGAAAGGCTGCCCCTACCCAATTTTGATTGGTTATCCCAATACAAGTCCGCAGTCTATGCCATGCTTGAGAGTGACGAGCAGACCGTCAGGCAGGTGAGACTCACCTCGAGGGACAATCGGGGGGCTTCTGCTCTCGAAAGTCACATCGTGGTTTGCTGACAATTCGCCTAACAGTTCGACGGCCGGAGCGCTCGGTTATGGTAGTACCACTCCTTTCGATGATCCCAATCGTGCTGACACCGAGGATCTGTATCACTTCACGCTGTTCCATTGGGCAGGTCTTTGGACGGGAGTCTAGCGATGATGAGTTCGGAGATGATGAAGGGGAGGAAGGCTCGGGTGAGGGCCGCCAAGCTGATGATGATGATGATGACACTGGAGTGGAGGGTGTCCCTTCATGGGCAACCAAAGTGAGGGGTCTGGGCACAACGGTGACTCGGTCATGCGCGGAGTGACGGGAAGAACTTCTTATGATAAGAGACAGGATCGTTAGTTCCGTGTAGCTTGTCGTTTGTCCATGCGGAGAGAAGGTGCAGACCACACCGTGTGGTCGCGACTTAATATTTAAGATAATACAACCTTAATTGATTACCGTAAAACCCGCAAATCACGCTTTGAGGTTGTTCGGCTGGCAGATTCGACAGGCGAGGATCGTCTCGAGCAAGAATTGAAGGCCTTAAGGGCCACTCGGGCGACCTTCGAAACTCTCTTTCACGACGAGCAACATGAGGAGATGAAGTCCCGAGGGGTGAGCTCGCACGATTGGGGTCTAATCAAATTCGCCCGCCCGATTCAGGTCCGTCGATGGTCGCGCACCGCCACGCTGAATGCGCTGTTTATTTTCTTATACCGCGATCTCCCTCTGCTGCAAATGCCCTTCCAGTACTACTAGAATTATCGAAGTCCTGGCAGCTTTACGGTGGCAGATTCTTACAGAATTTATTGGAGATTGACAACGGCTTCACCCAATGGCGTTTAGCGCACGCCCAGATGGCTCAGCGGATGCTGGGTACGAAAATCGGCACAGGGGCGACGTCAGGCTCGGAGTATCTTACGCGGGCAGCTAGGGCAAACAGGTCGGCAGGAGGGAGGGGATGAATCTTGCAATCTTGCTCTTCCTTAGGGTTTTCTTAGATCTCCATAATCTGTCGACGTATCTTGTCCCCAGAGGGATGCTGCCTGAGCTACCCGAGCACATCATGAAAATGTTGAAGTTTCCCCCGCCTCCCGACCTACCTGGCTCCGAACGAGGTCGTTAATAATTGATATCTTAGAATCTTCGCTGTGCGCAAAGATATGGTCCAATTATCATTGTGTGATGATGAGGTTGAAGATATCGCTGTATGAAGGGTCTTACTCGACCTATTTTATCCCAGCATCCGTGTGACCCGGGTTCGATTCCCTGTCGGAGGATGGTGTGAATACTCTGTCCGGTCCTCCTCTTCGTTGTTATCATTCTTATTATCTTGACTACCTATCACCGTGTATAGCCGACCGATTGCTCTACTAAGCGCTCTCTGAGTTTTGATGAGGCTGGACGATTGGCCGCTCGGACTAGCACAAGCGTGCTTATCACTGTTATGTTATCAGTATAGCGTTATGACAGCTACAGTAGCCGCCCCACCACCAGGCTCTTCCCCCTCACTAAGACTTCGGGAAGGGTCATCTTCATCTGCAGCAGCTATAACGATAGCGGACAGGCAGAACAGAATCAAACGAGGTGGTACTGTGAAGGGACTTATAGAGATGTCGTTTCTATCTGGTTACGATGGCGTGTATTTTTACGAAGGCGAACAGTTCTTACATGTGTATCGCCGTTCCATCACTGTTACTAGGCTTTCGTGACCAAAGTGGCGGAGATCGCTCAGCGAAGCTGTTAACTCGAGATAGCCCGTGCCCTGGTTCGAATCGCGGGCCAGACATTTTTCTGTCAAGAAATGATTCTGTGAACAACTCTCGAGGACCCAATAGGAGCGTCGTTTTTATCCGCTCTATCACTTTCACTTACTCTCGGATCCATTGACGAGTTTATAATCGGTACTCAGTTATGCCGCAGTTGTAGCTGGACGTGTCACCATCAGGTGTCACCCGTCGATTCCACGATGTCGACTATCTCGTGGAGATCGAGATAGAAGGGGACAACTTGACGGCTTCCTGTGAAGAGCGTTTCGAGGGGACTAGGTACTGCGGGATGCACGCTTCGACCTTGGATACTCGCGCCTGAGTGAAGTCTTTAGGTGGACCTCTACGTTCTCGAGTCGGTTTATCGAGGAGATTACTCACCGGACTGGCAACTTCAAGTCTTTTGCGGTCTTCGTCCAAATGCTGTTCGACGCGTTGCTCGATACAGACCAACAGGAGGCTGTGCAGGACAACACTACTGTTACAGTGGACATCCTTACGTGAGCGGAAAATATGATCCATGCCGGGATCGAACCTGGGTGGAGGGATGTGGAGCCTTCTAGTTCTTCAGGGGGCGAGACCTCGAGCTGTTACGGCACCGTAATGGGGGCGGCGTTCCGCCATCACAATCGACGTCGAGGTCGCTGCCGGACTCAGAGGCTAAGCGGTACTTGATACTCACGTATCAGGTCAGTTCAACGGGAATGCGTATCTTACCTCGATCATGGCGTTTCGCGGAATCCTCGGATATCTTTATCATCGGATTGGACATAGAATCTTTCTCCTCAGGCCTCTTATGACCGAGTTCACTACCCGTTAGCTTTGGCGCGTCAGGAGCCGGGCTCGGATGCAGCAGCCCTATTGCGGACGATCAAACGATTGAGTCGCGAGCTGAAGGTGCTTGGGTGGGGGACTGTGGGTTATTGATGAGGGTGATTAGTGGTACGTCGTGAAAGGCTTTTGGCTAGTTCGCGATGGCTGGTGTCAGGGTTGGTCTGTGTTTCGCTAGGGGGGCTGATGTAGGACTTAAGCCGAACGACCCAATGGGCGCATAATAATAACTCCTAGTGAAAAGAGAACAGTCGTGCAAGAGCACGGATCATCGTATTATTCAACTTCCGCTCGCTCTTTAACACAATCCCAGATCAAACGCAACGGGGAACCCGTGTGGCGAAAGGGAACCCGTTAACAGCCATTCAGCCTGCTAGAAGCCTAGGGCATAAATACGACTTCACAAGAGCAGCGCATTTAGCACTACACCGAGAATGTACTTGGTTGGCCGGTGCTGCATACTGAGGCTGTTCGTTTCACTTGTTGCGGTTTGTAAATGTTTCACTCGCGATTCGTGCAAGCTACCGTGTGAGGCGGGTCAATTCAGTTCGCGCTCAAAACTACGCCCGGAACTCTTTATCCAGAATCGTGCTTAGGATGTGTATCGCTCCAGTCGAGGGGGCAGCCAAGCTGTGTCGAGGTCGGTGGACAGCGAATGCACTGTTACAGCGGATCCTGTACCGTCTTCGAGGTAAGGTAGGCGCTGACCATCTCCCAGCCTCAGTGGTTCGTCTCAGAGCTGCCCCGTCTAAGAAGCTCATCGCCCGATTGGAGGAGGAGAATGAGCGGCTGGTTCGACGATGCGCCGAACTGCAGCATGAGGTCGATCATAGAGGACCTCGCGGCGGTGGTGGTAACGAGTTTGATATTGTATATTGTGCAAGCTTCAACCTTAGGAGCTCGAGGGCAGCAGGTTAGTGAATTGAAGAGGCTTCGAGAGACTAATAATAGGCTGCATGGAGATCTCAAGCAGTTGAGGGAAGCGAAGATGCGACAGGCCCAGTTGGTAGTAATGGGGGTACCCTATGATTCTCGTCCCCGTTGGCGTTGGTGTGGTATGGGTGCTCGGTCTGACAATCATGTTGAAGTCTGGGTCTGCTGCTTGGGATAGAGGAGAGTTGTAGACGTAGCCGCAGTGAGGAACCCCGCTCAATGACGAGGGGATACACTTGAGTACATCGTACGACCATCGAGCCATTGGCCCGGGGCGGTCGCTGGGGGTCCGAGAGCGAATGTGGGGATGCGGGAGGAGTTAAAGCGCTAGGGCGATGAATTCGTCAGCAGCGTTGGAGCAGCTCCCCTCGAATCGCAGTGACGGCGCCCTCGTCTTTGGCGGCACGAACCGCAGCAAATGTGTTTGATAAGTACCACTCGACTGGACAGACTCAACGTGACATATGAGTATTGTAATGGTAGTAGTAGTAGGATGTGTGGAGCTAGGGTGGGGTATCGATGATGTTGTTGCTAACGCCACGTTATGGGCGATAGTGGCTCTCTGATGGCACACCTGAGTCCGATACTATGGTTTCGGTCTGGCGCTCGGACTCCACTAGCCCAGTGTATCGGCTTCTCAGCATCGCAATGAGATGGAGAAACTCCGCAAAGAGTTGAATAATGCCCGAGGACAAGAAAGGCAGCTCAGAACGAAGGTGATGTATTCGTTGGGAGGCAGTAGCGCGCGCCCTGGTGATCGATTGTGATTCAGGTCCGTTCTCTAGAAGGTGAACTCTCGCGTCAGCGGAGTCGAGCTCCGAGCTCGGCAGGATCGTTGCGATCGGCTGGTCGAGCGGCTTCCCCTGTGTCACCGCGAACGCACATGATGAACCGCAGCGTACGGACTGGTCGGTCCCCGTCCCCCGCTACCACTCGTGGACGGCCGCACAGTGCCGCCCCTCCTAGACGACCACCTAGCACTACTTCGTCTCGTTCTAGGGGAAGTGTTGGCTCTGCTCCAGTTCGCTCGACGAGATCTCCTCGGGAGTATGCGGCTGGTTATGTGAGCCCCTATGCGCAGAGACCTTCAGCTGGACAGAGGAAGCCGTCGCCGTATAGGGAGAGGGAGTTCAGGGCGTCTCCAGTCAGACGGTTTGATACGAGGACGTCTCCTGTGCGGGGTCCGAGCCCGGTGAGGAGGGCTGAGAGTCCGGTGTCTCGTCGGCCGGCACGGTCGAGTCCGATACTGAAGTTCACGGAGAGGCCGGTCCCACCTACCCGTGAAAGCCTAGCTTCGAGCAAAGATACTCCGGTAGTGGCGACGGTTGCGAAGTCGGGAGGGGAGGTTGGGGACATCGACGCCCGCTTGATGGCTCTGCAGAACTTCCTACGCAATACGATGAAGGCTTAGCGACTCATCGTTTATAGTTGTGTAAAATTTGGTATGAAGTATAATTCAGCCCACTTTACATGATGGTCTCTCCTTGGGAAGGGTATCTTGGGTTGATGCTGGCACGCGACAGATTGACCTTCTCAGTGGGTCGGATTCTCCTTATAACTATGCAGCCGTCGATTCGCAACACATTTCTGTCATTCGAGGAGGCGGGCGAGGTCAGGTGCGAGAGGCGACAGAAGAAAACTCGAAGCATGCCCGCGAAGAGCACATGCGATCGCCAACAGCTAGCGCTTACCTCGCTTCTCTATCGGTCTGGTGTGGAGCCGCCCCAGGTGGGTGAGGGAGGGGCGATGGCCGGGGATATCTTTAGGAAGGGAGAGGGAGTGAGTTTACTGCTGTAGAGAAATTATCTTTTCATTTTTTTGTTTTATCATCATTTTGAATTAGAATGAAAATTAAGTTGAAATTTTATATGATCGTTCACAGCGGGAATCATCTTTTCTCTGTGGGATCTTACCGTGGACTTTTCTCCGGGATTTTCTTTTTCTGTTTTTCTGTTCTGTTATTCTTTACGAGTGTCCCGGGTGGTACGTTCATGAAGGCTAGCAATCAGCCTTGCTACCTCGGGCACGCGTATTCACATCACCGACTGACTATCACTCTCGTTTAGTTGAAGAGGTGTGTTGCGGAGGACAGCCCCGGGTTACCCCGGAGGCTTGTCACAGTAGGAATCGTCTCCACCTGAATCCGAGCTGACCTACTGTCACCCATCAGCTATAAAAAAATCCGAACTCTGAACTCAAGCCCAATTCTACTCAAATGGTCGCCACCATGTTTTTGCCCACCCCCTTTGCCAACCGCGCGCGCCCCGTGGCCTTGTCCGTTGGTTGAACTTGCTCCCTTACGGGACCTTCACACAATCGAGTAGGTGAACGACGGCCGCGATGACCAGCACAGCATTGTGGCCCACAATTAGTGAGTAGCATTGATAGGATTTCTTACTACGGGCGTGAATATTTTTTGATAGTAATTTTGGGGAGAATCATGCGATCGATATCATAATCTGTGCGTTGCTGTTGTTATTTGCCGGGAGTGTCGGTGCGAGGCCTGCCCTTGCCAGGTTACTCTCCAGGAAGCAGATCCAGATGACCCAGGCAACAGCAGCAGCCTCACCACCTCTATTTACCACTTGAACCCTTTAGCTCTATTAAAGTCGGACTCCAACAGTACCTGCTCGAACGCTGTCCATCCCGAGCCTTTGCCCGAGTCCGAAAGCGGCACATTCCCTTCACAAACGGAAGGGTTGGCCGTCACATCTTGATTTACAGGGGCTCTCGGAGCATCATCGCAATACGTTGCTGATGTCCATACCGCACGATCCGGAGACGGACGAGGTTTTGTCCTGCGGAAGCATCCCTCATTCCCTGGGCACCTGCCGACCATGCGTCTTCGCGCGGAACCTTGGGCGACCCTGTCAGTACGGCCATGCGTGTCTGTATTGCCATTACCAGCACGAGACGAAGAAGAGAGTTAGGAAAACTAGAAAACAGCGGGCGGAGGCGAAATTGCTCAGCAGCGCTCAGCAGCTCAGCAGTGATATCGAGACCTTGGATGACGAGGATGATGGTGTTTCCCCTCGGCCGAGCGAAGCTGTGGTGGAGGCGGTCAACCCCGAGGAAATCTATAAGGACTTGATGGACAGCGTGATGCTGGTCTGCGCTCAAAATTTGGGAATAAGGCGGCAGATGGAGAGCAGTTGAGGACGGCATGCTGCTCATACCACTCCTTTCGTAATTATTGCTTCTCTTTAGCTCTCGTTCATGATACGAGTGAATTGACTTGACTGACCATGCTACGTCGTTGACTGTCTATCGTGTTGCGCTCAGTTGCCGGGGAGGGCGCTAGGCGTCAGAAAAGTCCGGCTTCATCTGGGCTCCCAATCAACGCGGAGGTCCTAGGTCGGACGGAGGTCTCTACGATCGGGCGCCTCTACAATGATAGACTCGGGAGTGATCTAAAGCACGACCAGCCTTGTTGTTTGTGACAGGGCCTCCTTGAAGCAGTGAGTCTGCATGCTACTCATGCTCACAGTGTGCATTGGGTCGGTCATAGCCTTACGCCTGGCCTAGCACGGTCTATGATTCCCGCCAGCCACCTTACTAGTTCATGTCATCTCGGTATCGGTGTCACCTGGCCGCGCTCCTCAACCTAGAGGATGTCCACCTCGTTCTTGCGGAGTTCCTCACCTTCATGGACTGCCAGGCACTGGAGGGGACGTGTCGAGGGTGGAGGTGGGCGTTGAGAGGTCAGTGTTGGTACTGCCACTCGACAGGCTCTTTATGTCCGCCCGGGCTTGCAGCGCCGGCGGGAAGACTGTCTCCGCGTTCGGGTCGTATTTGGTTTCGTTTCAGAAGACGCGTGGCAGCTGTGGCGGCAGGTGTTCCTTTACAATTATTGCTACCAGTTGGATACCACTCCTTCGCGATCTTTGGAAGGTGGGTGGGGCGCTCCAGGGTAGCACGGTCGATCACTCACGGTTGTGCGGTACGTAGAATGTAGACGATCTTCGCTCCGTCATTGCACATGAGGAAGCTCCAATATAAAATAAGGGCGGAGCGATACTCTCGGACGTCCCTGTTGTATCGGTGACTACGAGAGAGTCTACAGGGAGATTCCTCACGCCACTTGCGTCACTCTACGGTGGCGCTGAGTTAGCGCCCGCTGTGATGTGAGATCGACCATTTGCGCGCCGCTGATGGTAGATCACCCACGGCAAGCTTAAACCATGCCGCAGTATACAGCGTCGATGCTTGAGAAACGCTCTTCCACTGGGCTTGTCGAGCATACTTCTACCGGTCTCGCTGGCCTCCAGCAGCAACGAACATTCAGGGAAGAATTTTGCTTCGTACGCTGCACCCTTCGACCACGGGAGCGCAGTCCGTTATTCGCCGTGTCCTTCTCAGACGCCAGGAGTATGCGACACCAGACCCTTCGGACGGCAGGCCATCGGCTGGACACTGCGAGTTCAAGACCATCGTGATGACACTGTTTGGCGGCAGGGCGTAGTGGTGGAATACAGCCCTACACGGGATTGGTAAGTAGTGCCCTCTCCGATACGTCACAGCCTCCATTGTACCACTTTCAACCACTGCCTGCTACATTTGCGACCGAAATCGAATTCTCGCTCTCTCCGCTCCTCGGTACTGTTTTCGTGGGCGACTATCTATTAGTATGATCTGCTTCACGCGCGATACGCGCCTTCGGCGAGTCTGCCAGGGGTGGCAGTTCCGGTCCTGAGTTGGCCCAGAGGCCGTCCAGGTCACATGAAAATGTCATGTCCCTGTCGAAAATTCTTGACAGGGGGAAGTAGGCAGATACATTGAGATTTAGGAAAGCTATGGTATCAGGAGTTGGGAAAGCAAACCACTGTACTGTGCTGATATACCATTCTTCATCCATGCAGTTACCGGATACTCTACTCGGACCCAGAGGTGCAGACGATGACTCGACTGGAGTCACTACAAGCTGGCCTTGACATGCACGAACGCCTTGATGGCAACGAGGACGACGGGGAAGAGTTCCCACCGACATTCTGGGAGTCCGAGTCCCACACGAGCGAGTATCGGGTTCGTCGCGGCGGGTACGTCAAAAATATGTCGCGGTTTGAGTGGCTGAAAGCGCCGGATGGCCAACAGCGGAGCGAAGCAGAGCGGGGAGAAACAACGGCAACTGGTGATCTGCTAGAGAGTGGCAATGGTCATCGGAAGGCTTTCGGTGATGAACTGAGCTGGAAGGGAATCGCGAGGCACTTGTCGGGCGAGGTGAGGGGAGGATGCGCTCTGCCGAACGCGACTGACGCGTGGTCGTAGGTGCCGAGCAACGCAGTGTTGACTTTGAGGGATCATGATGATGAGGTCCTTTACGCTGACTTCAGTCCGTGCGGAAGGTTCCTGGCGACCGCAAGCCGGGATGGGACATGTGAGAAAAATGGAAGCTGCCGGGATCGAACCTGAGACCTTCCGCTGCTCCTCTTTCAGCCGGTATTTATGCCCTGTTCGACCCTCTAACCGACAGTTCAGAGGAAGTGGACTTCACCCGTACAGTATGTTACGACTTTCTTGATCTATCACAGTCGTCTCCCGGCCTACCACACGTTATGGTGGACTCATCCTCGTGGCGCTGGGGCCGGGATGGCAGCATCGCTTCCCGCCTGCTATGTAAAGGAAGCACTCGTCTGTTGTCGTCTCAGTCGGCGTCCTCAGGTCGTCTTCATTGTGGCTGGACGGTGCGTTCCCGAGGGAATTCTCACGAAGCTGAGCGGGAGAAGCTTTACCCTGGTCGAGTGACTTGGGCGCCCGATTCGACCTCTCTGCTAGTCGCCTCGAGTGGCCCGGTCTTCTGGATCGACATGCAAGCTCTCATTGCTGGTCGAGGGCCTCCTAGAGCGATCACTAGTATTGCGCAAGTAGGGCTGCTCTCCTTCGCTCCGCCGTCCACCCGATTTTTTTCAGAGCCCCGGGGACGTCTACGGCGGTTTCCTGTTTTACCCTCCGGACGATTCCGCTGGCCTCAGTGTCGAAGATTTCGAGGGCCGAATTCCCCTTGACGATCGGCTATGTGTTCTGTCAAGTAATCAGCCTAGAGAAGTACAGCCCAAGCTGTAGATCGTTTTGGCCACTTGCGATCCCCCTGTTCAATAGGCTGATGCTGACACTCAGAATCGTCTCTGATTTGCGGCTCTAGAAGCGATTCTGAGATCCAGAGTTGATTTGTTTATCACCCCCAACGTCTCCTTGCTGGCCTCTCAGCGTCGTACACCTCTCGTTGATTCACTCTTTGCTGGGATTCCTCAGGTAGCCGCATTATTCCTTTGCTCGATCAAGTCACGGGGGTTGGCAGCCTTACCCAGCGATTCGAGATTCACGGCAAACCAGTGGAAACACCTTCGAGACCATCAGAAGGAACACGGTCGCTGCCGGCAGCTGTCTTCGATGTCAACCTTGGGCGCCAAGCGCTCATCAGGGCCATTTCGGGTAGGAGGATGGTGGCCCTTTCCTGTCTCGCCATTCTCACGCAGAAGCCATTTGCTCCGTCGGATTCTGTTGACTCCACGTTCAGTACACGCGGAACGGCAGCTAATGGTCGGCCTGACGGGAACCAAGCTCACTATGATGGACCAGGCGGTCATTATTGATCTAAAGCACGGCATCGCTGTTAGCAAACCTTTGCCGAGAAGTGAGCGGAGCGAAGCTGCCCATTATAGTCATTGGCGCCCCTCTCTCCTCAGGCACCCGGTTTCCTGTAAGGCTATCTTCCCCGGCAGTGAGGATAGTAGATTTCTCGCATGTTGCTTGTAGGAACTTCGCTCCGCCCTCTACTCTGTCGTTTGATTCGCTCCTCAGGCTGTCTGGCGTGTCGGCTGACACTTGACGGTGACGGATTGCTCATAAATTTGAGGAAATTCGCGAACCAGGATTTAACGGAAAAGTTCTACGAAGACCCGTCGGCTCTGCCGACCCTAGCTCCCGGACCTGGACGTCAATATGGAAGCCCTACTACTCCCTGTGGTGGAGGGCGATGACGATAGCCCCGCCAGCGTGGACCGTCAGGGCGTTACTGTTATGAAGGGCCATCACGCTTACACTACTAAAAGCAGTCCTTTCATGATTATGCCTGATGGTAAGGCCTTGAGGATCCGAGACAGTCCTTCCCTCGGCATGCGTCCTGTCAGGAGTGTTGGACTCGAGACAAGTGATTTCGAGTGGCGGCGAGGACGGCAACGTGTATACTTGGACGCTTACTGGCTCGGGTGTAGCCCCTCTCGTTTGTGTGGGGAGATTGGTTCATCATGATACTGTCAACTTGGTAAATTACTGTCCCAATAAACGTGGCGTGATGCTGAGCAGCTCGGACGACAACACTGTTGTCGTGTGGCTCAGCGACCAACGGCTGTATCACGCCAGGGCCGCCACCACGTCATTCAGTTGTGATAGTTGTGTACCGCATTACTCAAGTTTTTCACCGTATTAACTTCTCTTGCTTTTCTGTAATCAATATTGGTCACGGAGTAGTCCCTTCTAAGAATGCCGGAGGTGATGTGGCGAAATCTGAGTATCTCCTGATGCAGGTCGTAGACCTGCATGTTGTGATGCCATTGCCGTAGAATCTCGCCGTCCGAAGAGGTGGAGGTAGGAGTGTAAAGACGTGTGGCTCGGCTGTTCCGACCTCACGCCGTCGGTGCCAGGACAGCAGCCAGTACAGGCAGCTACTGCCTGTAATCGCCGCTCGAGCGGCGAATGCTCAGCCGTGCTGGTGCATTGTTCACCGCTCGAAGACGACGAAGGGAAATACAACCATGCGAAGAACGCCTGTACGGCATGCGAGTCGAGCCACACTGGGTATCTCCAAAATACTCCGGTCAAGAAATTCCGCCCGAAAACCCGAAATCATTTAACAGTATCCCCATGTAATTATATGTCATTCGACGAAGGTCGGCCAGTGGGGAACCCCCATCGAGTGGATGAACGAACGGCGTTTGATGGCCGCCATCATGATGAACTAAGAGCAGCGGCGACCAGTGGGCGGAGGATAAATCGCTGAAGATGCTCTCCTCTCCTTCCCTGCTGCTCCACGCACTGATCAGGAGTGACGGTTTGAATAGAGGAAGGCCCCCATCCCTCCACTGACCGTGCTGACGATTGAAGCATGAACGTTTTGGACGAACTCGAAACTCAGGACGAGGGTAGCACAAGGAGATAGTCGCACCAGGACACCAGTGAAGTCACATCAACTAATAGGAAATATCGAACTACTATTAAAGCTGGCTTCCTCGTCTAAGTCTCGCCGGCTTCCTGAGGTCCAGCCAGCCACTGACTACTTCGAGAATCTCGTCGTAGTATTTCCTAAAAGGGTATAAGTCGCGTCGAATTGCCCGGCTCGCTCCTACTTGAAATCTGAGTCATCAATTTTGCTCATCAGCGCCCAAAGGGCATGACCGGCGCCAGGTATCTGACAGCGAAGGTCTGGCGAGCGGACGAACCCCTGGATGGCACCTACCACGATAGCCGGTGATCCAGGCTGCGACTGGGTGACCGACAAACCCAGCCAGGGGTCGACATCTCCATTGATGGAAAGGATATTGTCAGTGTTGTTCACACTCTTGCCACCGTATCTTTGATTAGTCTCAGCACTTCCTCTGACAATCTGAATGAAGCCTTTACCATTAGGAGACCGCAAGAAGAACACTGGGTTAGTCCGAAGTCCATCGACAAAGCTCTAGCTCGTAGAGAGTCCCACAGTGGACTGTCCACTGAGGATGCGCTTGCCAATCAGACACGCCTCCCTCAGTCAGATTGAGAATCATTAGTGTAAATGCCTTGCTCAGCGCACTGAGCCGGTGGCATTGAATGGAGGCTGCTGAATGCGGTAGTGCCCAATCGAAGTAGCAAGCGAACCGCATCACCTCTTCGTGGGTTATGTCGAAGGCGTCCTCGCAAATTGAGAAAAAGTACTTCAATGAGTCGTCCATCCGAACCCAAGGGCACTGGCTCCCAGTGCTGCACGTGTCGAAAGTTGGGAACTGCGTACACTTGAGAAACCAGTGCAGCTTGTCATGTCCCCTAGTGGCCGGGTTCCTGACCCTGAAGGGGCGAAGGACCTACTGCTCCAAATAAATTGGCTCTCAGTTCATACCATTCGATCCGTGTCTTGATGTTTGGCGTCTTGTCGTTGCTAGGCGGAGAATTTGCGTTTTCTATGGTAACCAGTGCTTCCAACCAACGCTGCTCCTCTCTAAATAAACGAACGAGCTTGTTCGCCATGAGTTATTCAGCAGTCCGGGACGTACGATTCCGATTCAGCCACGGTTTCCGCAGCCACTGCGGCCATTTTCTCGCATATCTTTAGCCACATTGCAGTAAGGATCTGGGCAGGTCGGATCATTCGCCTTCACGTTGAATCCCAGGAGACCATTTCCCGTCCTGAAAACGGAGAATCTCGGTATCATCACGCATCCCTGCCGGGTCCCTGCCGAGAGATCTCCGGCTCGATCTCATCATCGCCCGACGACAAGCTGAGAGGTTAGTCGTCACGACCTAGTTTTAGAAGAGGGCCTCTCGGTGCAGGAAATCCGCAGTTTCCCAGGAAGCCTCACCGCATCCACTGGTCTCGCGGGTCGTCCAAGTCCCCCTCTGAAAGGCCGAAAATTTCCACGAGCTGCTTTCTGCCGGCAGCAGTATGAAGGTGATTTCCGAAGATTTCGTGAGCCCTAGTTACCTGAAGAGAGGCCTCTGGAAACGAATTGCATCACGACTGAGTTAGGAGGGATGCAATATGGTCCAGGATCGTTCCGCGTGGGGCTCTCACCCACGTTGACTGCGCTTTTGTCAGCAAACATGAAAATTCGCGAAGTCTGTAGGGAGTTTGTAGCCCGGGAGAGAGTCCCTTTGCGCAACAGTCGACGTTCCAACAGGAGCTGATAGCGTTGACAGTCTCCGACGTACAGCTTGTAGGCACTCCGGGCTCCCTCCGATGATCTCGTTCGCAAAGGCTGCTGCCACCCGGTCGTTGAAGCTAGGGAAACATACGATGTTACTGCCACACGCCTAGATGCCTGTCACTCACTCTTTGTTTTCGACGATGCTCTCAACAGCGGCAGAGGAGGCAACTGCTCCGACAAACACTCGAGGGTACGTCAGTCGAGCCCAGGTAGCGACTCTCTAAAGCAACGGGGCGTTTCAAACACGTCTTCCAATCAGAGAAGAGGCTTAACCTTGACAGCACCACGGGAGGTATTTGCGTTTTTCCGGAAAGTGACTCACGATGCGCAACTGGGCTTTGAACACCGATGAATATCGCCGTTGCCCTACCCCAGTGAGACTATTTCCGAAGATCACAAACTTGGGAGGCGCCTTCCAGCGACCCAGGATTCTGTTCCGGAGATGTGCCGCTAGGCGATGCATGTCCTTGATAAACTGCTCGTGTGTGACCAGCCTCTTGAGGTTGTCAGCGGTGAAATTGTGTCGGACGGGTAGACTCGTCCCGAAAAATCTGATGACAATGCGTAACATGCTGCGGAATCATACTACCCTTTCGACACTGGCGTTTCTCAGCAGCCTAAAGGAGGTTACTCGGTCCGGCAATCGCAATTACTAAACAGTGGAGAGGCCAGGGGCCCTCTGGCAGAGGGAGCGGCGATGGCCCTTGCTAGAAGCGAGTACCCAACTAGGTTCTTAGGCAGATAGATAGCGCTATCGCCCCTCCCTATTGAAGGGGTGCAAGCGCTCGAGCACTGACCTCATTTCTGAATATACAGGGATGGCTCCTAGTGCGGCTGCACAGTGAATCATCCCCGCGTCAACATCATCGGTATCAGCGTGTTTCAAGTTCGACACTTCCATGAAGATAGCCTGACAATCGAGTTACTTCGACAGTAGTGAGCGCTCGATGCCACTGTACAGGCGGGGGACTCTGGTAGGCGGTGTCGACGAATTCCTCCGTAAAGTAGTAGGTTTGGCAGAATTTCGGGCTGCTTTGACCTGAAGTTGTATAGTAAATGAAACAACACCCGACTTTCACTTTGCTATACGATGAGTTCGTGGGCAGCCCACTGTGGGCCTTTACAGGAGTTTAATGTAACACTGAGTGATACACACCAACGTCAAAATGGGGGCGATTATTGTGCGAATAAGGATAATCTGTGTATCGAGAACGGACCCATTCACAACAGAAGGCAAGCGACAGAGATAAAACAGTGTGTAGCCGCACATCACATACCCTAATGAGGGTTTCTGTGAGAGTCCGATACCCTTGACCTTCTCGGGTTCATATATTTTTCTTGATCGTGATATAGGGGGATATCCCGTTCTCTGGTAACGGACTAGAAGTGCCTCTCGAATCGCGGAGTAGCTGAGCTAGCTCTGGATTCCTAGTCGCGATTCCCGCCCGCCCCTCACCGAGATTGTGGTCGACTAATTGCCCGCAATACTTTCTGTTCTCCCAGGTTGGCTCGTCAAATGCACTCTCTCTCGGAACCGCCTCGTCGGCTTCGCTCTCCCTGAGGAGCGATCGAACCAGAATGAGCCAACTGTTATCCTCTCTAGAACTCCTGAAGTTGATAAATAGAAATCCTAGAAAGCCGGGCTTGTGGAATAGAAGCTGTATAACGTAGTTTGTCTTTCGTGGTCATTTGCATGGAGACGACGGTCAGAAGCCAGTCAAAAGCTCACGTGGTGAGAACTCCGCTGGGCTCCCCGGCAAGGACATATGTTATCCACGTTATCGTCGCCGTGGCGAGGAGCTCCGCTCGAGTATACATCAGAGATAGCTACCGTGACAACAGGCTGAAAGGGATGGAGTGAGAGCACGAGCAGCACTTGTCACTTGTCACCAGGAAAATGTCTCAATCGGACCAGACGACTCAGCAGCGCGTCTCGTCTCTCACTCTAGGGAGACGCCGGAGGCTCACAGCGATAAATTTTGAAGCGCACAATTCCACCATTGGCAATCTCGCATATGCTCGAGAATAGCTTGATGCTAGAATTTGTTGTTTCTACTCACAGCCATGACATTCTCGTCCTTACTGAACCGAGTTCCCAATGGCAGTCTCTGTGCTGATAGACGATTTATCAGAGGATACAGGAGCTTCCGTCATACCGTTTTCTTCACGACCGCCGATGTATCAGCGGGATACAAAAGGTTGTGGTATTACACAAGGTGAGGAACCAAAGCCTCAGGCCTCGTCACTACCCCTCGAATCGTATTCCGCGATCTGTTGGCGAGCAAGCGCGCGATTGGCCACGGCCGGTTGAGCCGTTGTTATTCGAGGTACTTGAGAAAGATGGTCAATGATGGGAAGCCGATATCGGAGGTTATCGTATGGCTCCGGTATGAGGATAAGAACATGCAGGATGCGCATATGTTTGGCAAGTATCGAGCACTGCGAGGAGGCCGTTCATACAGGGGTTCGTGAAGAACTTGCTTGTTGAGTTGTTGGAGTCCATCAGAGCGGTGCCGATGCTATCGAACACAGTACGACAATCCGTGTTGGACGACTAAGTATGGAACCTTTGCTTCATTGGGGCATGTAAACTGATTTTCCAATATGAAATGAGGACAGAAAGATCTGGTTGATACTCCCGGACGTCTCTTTGGTATTAGTGACCTCGGGGGGTCATCTTTCAGTGAGAGATGACCCCTATTGTGAGATGACCCTCTATTGTGAGAAACTCTCACAACTAACATGGGACCTTCCTCTTTTCAATGAACTAATTCTGAGACTCGGAATCGATTCTGAGATTGACTTGTACGCGTAAAACTTCTACAGAATCAGCAGAAGCTGAGCAAGCACTAACACAGCATTCAAGCATGGAACACCGACACTCCAGAGGACCGTGTCTCGGGCTATTTTGAGTCGCTGTGAGCACCCCACTAAGACTTGACAACTCGACAACATCAAGATGTAATACTCTTGAAAAGATTCGGAAGCTGATTGAAGTTATGGGGAGTAAGGTTAGGTGTTAATGTGAATGATTCACGATGAGCTCTACCAACATTTAAGAGACGATTTCCCTTCTTTCTCCTACGGCGTCGGGGTCAGAACCATAGCCGCACAGGCAGCGTAGCAGGCACCCTGGGCGCCATTACAAGCCAGGACACACGCGGGAGTCGCAGCTCCAGCAGTGACCGTACCTGGCAAGCAAATTGAGTTGACTGCTCTCAGCCTACAACCCCATCCAAATTACCAGCCACGACACCGCAGGCGGCATTGCAGGAGACCCAAGCGGCAGCGCACCCCGCCTGACAAATTCCGTACGTCAGCGGGCCGGCCTCAGTCAAGAGCAACTCCAGAGCGGCCAGCACGAATATAATGATGTAGGGCATGACTACGAACTCGATAACTTGGAAGCCGCGTGGAAGTAGGCCTGCATAGCAGCGTAGCAGATGTGAGCCCTACACAGCGTGATAGCTGAGCTGAAGTTTTTGACCGCAAAAAGCGCACGACATTTTTTAATGGACGGCAGGGAGTGGCGGTGGCCTATACCAAAGTTGCTGGCGAGAATGCCTCTATTAACACTAGGCGTCTCCTTGATACGCGTTTGGGATGAACTTGATGAGAACTTGATCTTGATGTTGATAATCAAGTGGATGTTCCCAAGTGCGCAATTAGGACGCTGTTCTCCAACGCTCACTGCCGCAGTTAACGCCGTCGTTTCGCTACCAGTGGAAGTATGTACTACACGATATCTTAGCCCGGTGGCGTGTATGTGATATTTCATTGCCAGTTTGAGCGACTCGGCTTTAGTCACTACCGAGAGGCATCCCCCGATCGCACTTATACCGTTGTTGCCTTAGTACCCGTCAATACTCACATGCACTCTCATGCCGCATGGATCGTACGAGTATGAAAGTTCATATTCAAAATCTTTGCTCGCGTGACCTGGTGAGACTTCTATGATGGCTAGGTTGTGCTGCTGGGCACATTCACAGTGGTAGATAGAGCTCTAACTTCTGGCAGTGCCGAATACCATCCACATTGGTCGAATTGGCACTGACTCTGGAATTGTTTCGAGCGGTGATACGAGGCAGACTGCAGTATGTGAGCGAGATCATGAGAGTGATATGGAGTGCTACTTGGGCGCTATGCGCTCACGTTGTGATTCGGGGTGCATATGCAGTGATTCGATGTGCGGCGCCATTTCTTGATGTAGAAACACGCGCAGGACTACTTCCTCGTGGCTCAGCTCGCATAGTCTTTGATCGAGGTCGCAGTTTATAGCCACGGTTATTCACTTTACCATGTCTGCGAAGCTGACTATCTAGAGAGCATCGGGCGCTCAATAACGAGGTTGACTATCCACTATTTTTATAGGGTGTGTAGCTCAGTGGTAGAGCGGCTGACTGCAGATCAGCAGGTCCTCGGTTCAAATCCGGGCGCGCCCTTGTTTCTCCGCATCGACCCTGCCGCTGATGTATGAGACCTTATCGAGTGGTTGGAGTCGGCGTAAATCAGCAGGTCCCTACGTTTGATAGAACGAAAGCTCGTATTTGAGAGCCTGCTGACCCACTGGATGAGGCACCTTCCTTCAAGGATGGGAAGTACGAGTTGGATCCTCGCGTATTGTTCGACGGGTAGGATATTGACGGGGCATGGGAGCATTACTCTCAGTGAAACCCATAATCTGCAGCTCACATTTAGTGAAGAAACTCCAAGCTCGAATCAAACTTTACTCTCGTCTGCAGACGACGGACGAAGAATCGTCGGCTTCAATTCCGGCACGTCTAGCAAAAGCCGAGTCGGCTTTGCCGGCCGTCACTAGTCATCATAGCCGAGCCCCTAACGGACTGTCCCTTAGCGGGAGCCCCATCTTTTGAAGTTGCTATAAAGTCCATTGACGATCGATCCAGTAGTCAAGCGTGCAGCAGGCTTGAGGGCCCTGATACTGTCACACCGGAGTACTCATATTATACTGTATGACGGAGGTCATCAGCATAGTCCGTCTAGGTGATGTCCTGGGATCTTTCCATGTAGTGAACAGGTCATGGACAGAGTGTCACATGTACATCGACAGTAGTGTCAGTTGTGTCGTTCCAGTTAGAGTAGATGTAACAACCGAGGGATAGTATGAGCTCCTTACAAGAGGCCGTAGTCGCAAAGGGACGTGGTTCTCGATGTGAAAGGGTCCTCGGTCCAACTTGGAACGATCGGTGGCTGCCACAGGCGAAGCGTCGACTGTGGTTGGAACTGCGAATCAAGAGGAATCACCGAAATCCACTTGAAGTCACGCAACCGAAGCTCGAGAGTTGCGAAAAGAACTATCAGCAGCACAGCCCTAGATGCACGGGCTGTGGGAGTACTTGAGTAGATACGACGGACGGGGATAGACTACAGAGGACCGAGTGGTCGACTATAGTCGGGCAAAAGGGATAGACCAACAATGATCTTACACACAGAAATACATCTAGCGCTATCGCCCAACGGTTTCTTCGTAGTGCAATCCGTTACACAAAGAAGATACCGGGCGCAAAAGGGACATGGAGGTCTCAGGTTCGATCCCGGCCACTCACAGTTTGGGGGCAGCCATCGGATCACGCTGATACGACACACCATAGAACCTGGTGTCCGAGGGACACCAAATATACTCGGAAATAAAGAAAATGATCACGTAGTCATGCAATACTTAAAAATTCAATATCATCATAAGGATGTCCTTCTCATCAATCTTCCGCCAGCATCAGGTTCTCTATGAAGTCCCTTAGGTCCTCGTCATCATCACCAGCTTCTTCTTGGCCAGGGTCCTCTTCATCTCCTTCGGGGGGTTCTTGCATGGCTGGGTCGTCCTCAGGGGCAATGATCTCGTTCAGGTAGGAGTCATGCTTGCGATCGTCGTCGTCGTAATAACGGCGCAGGTTGAAGATACCTTCTACGTATGGAAGTTCAGCACCACCCTCCGTACGGAGTCTGTACATAGTAGAGGTGTCGTTGCGCCAGGTGACGATGTAGGGTCCTTGCCAACCACATTCTTGCTTGAGGCTTCGGGGACAGAACCGTAGCACACGATCTCCCACTACTGGAACATCAGGATGACCTCGTTGTTGAGCAGCCTTGAAGACTCGTTGGCGCACTCGGTCGTTCCGCTCACGCCACATATCCATGTAGGAGGTTAACGACCTGCAACGACGATCGTGAATTTCCTCGCAGAGAGCGTCCAAATCTTCACCAAGTTGTCGTCGTTCGGGGTCTAACAACCCTGGCAGCCAATCTTCCAAGCCCTGCTCACCGTGCACCAACTCCTCACCCGTAGAGAAGCCCGCCAGATATCGTGGTCTTCTTCCATAATAAACTTCGTGTGGGCTGAGTCCCCCAAAGTCATGCATGGGCATCCGGTTGGCACAGGACACGGCCTCGGAGTAAATGGACACGAAGCTCCTTCCTTCATTTTGGGGGTCCAGAAGTCCTCGACGAACATAGGCCAGGATAGTACCATGGACGCGTTCGTGGAATCCCCCCAGGTGCATAGCATTGCGTGCCAGATAAGTAAAGGCAATCCCCTGGCTTCTCAAGTAGCATTTGAAGTCGCCCGAAGTGAACTGGCTTCCCGGGTCCATCACCACGGCGTAGGGGCTACCGTGCATAGCAAACAACTTGTGCACCGAAGATGTCACGTTCTCCGTGGTGGGCGACTGCAAGACGTCGAATAGCACCAGGCAGCTGACGGGGTCGGTGCACGTGAGGCCCCAGACCTTAGAGGGGTTGTCATCATCGTTGGTCATGAAGGGCCCCTGAATATCCAGAACGTAACAGTGTCCAACACTGAAGGACAACCCCGCCGGTCGAACCACGCCTCCTGCCCGTCTAGAGCAGTTACGCTCTCGAGCCCGTTGACAGACATCACAGTATTGCAGAAGTCGTCGAACAAGTTGTCGGACCTTGGGAGTGTAGTAGTGCTGCTGGTAGATGGCTAGCAGTTTGGGCGCCCCGGCATGACTGTGGTTCTGATGCAAAGTCTCGAAACACTCACTCACCGCCTTACCACGAGGAACCACCGGGAGACTTACCTCAGAGCGGACATTGTCGACCACGCTGGTTACACCCTTGAAGTAGAGAATCCCATCGTCACCTATGAAGAATAACTTCAGACCATTAGGCACCTCATTGCTAGTGACGTTCTCTAGGGTCTCAATGATGGATCGGGTCCTCCCATCGGCTAGTTGCAGAGCTCGGATGCGGTCAGAGTTGAAGTAGTTCTCGATGTCGACCACCATAACCCTCGCTCGGACGTCAGCTCCGCTTGAAGTCGGCGGTACCGGGGCCACATAGTCGACACCGGCAGCTGTAGAGTCAGAATGGGAAGGGTCGGTCGCCTCAGTGGGGTGATACCCGTCTTGACCAATGGAGACCGGTGTGGCAGTATGCATGGCGGTGAGAACGAGCGACCGAGTAGGCACGGAGGGAGGATCGTCGATAGAAGGCCGTGTGCAACAATCGGCCGGATTCTTACTGCCTTCCACATGCTTAACCTCCACGTAAATACCCATGTCGACCAGCGCTGCCATATCCCGTACAGCGGACTCTAGCCTTCTGATCTCCAAGTGG
>JABANP010000483.1:0-40300 GCA_013115135.1 Perkinsus olseni
GAATTCTGTCAAGACGCTCGGGTACAGGGCGCGGCATCTTACTGTATGGGCAACTCTCATGTGTGTCATGGTGGTTCGATCTCTTGTAGTTGCGCCATACCGGCCCAGCAACAGCTACAAAACTATCTTGGGGGTCATGATGTGGCCAGCTCTACGAATCCTGCTGCCCCCAAGACAAGCTCCGGTGCTCCCGCAACTACTCGAGTTGTCACCATAACTGACACTGCAGTTCCAGAGGCCACTTCTGTTGCTCTTAAGACGACCCCTCCACCTCCGCCAGCTACTGTGGATAATTCCTTCATGTGGGTCGAATTCCCCGAGATCTACGATGTGCATCAGCTTGGTGTCTATTACGACGAGGTCTACGATCATGTGATGGGCAATCACATCGGCATGCGCTATTCTCAAGTAGTTGTACGAGTGACCACTCCTGATGATGCTCTAACTGGTACGAGGAGCTCCCCGCTATACACTCATCTACTCAATCGTATTGCTGGCAAGTTGAGTGTTATCTGCTATCCCGATCTGGAGACCGCCCATGGTAAACGAGACCAATGGTTGGCTGCCTCTCCTATGGGGTCCTTCCTCGATGGTGTTATAGAGTATGCTGTCAGGAACGGTGACGTATTTACTGGCGTTGTTTATGACACTGAAGAGTTTGCTGGTACACCCTCATATAGCAGATTACTCAACCACGACAACTCAGAGATGCGAATGGCGGCACCTAATGGATTAACTACTGCCCTGACTTGTGGCTTTGATGAGGTTACTCGTCCTGACAATCGCGGCTCAATCTTCCTTGAGACCGTCGATCATCTTTACCTTCAAATGTTCGACTTCTATAATGATGCTGGCGTGCCGATAGCAAGCTCTCCGGTGACCACACCCTTCGTCACTTATGTGAATGATGCTCTTGTTATGTACAACTACCTATTCAGTGGTAAAAGTGATGTCACGGCCGTCAAGTACACGGAGAACTCCTACGTTCAGTACTCTCAGGAAGGGAAGATCTCTATGATGTGGTCTACATCATTCAATACGTCGCCTAACTGTATGCAGCCTCTCAATGGTCAGTGTGGTGATTCGAAGGCGCATTACGAGTTCGGCGTATGGGACGGTGTCCCCTTTGTAAATTTCGCCAGCAGAGTGAAGGCCGACTACCCCAACACCCCTCAGGGTATTATGCAGTTCGCTTTCATGCCTGAGAGCTGGGAGTAAAAGTATATTATGCTATGTTCTCGTGTTCTATATTTAGTCTCACTCTTCTATCATGGATACACTACGATCCCAATTTGTCTTCGGTGTGATTGTGCACCAATTTTCTGCGACTAGTTGTAGGTCGCCCTAGCCGAAGCTTCAAGCACGACCTCCTTGCTCCGAGGACTAGAGTCACCAGGGAAAGTTCTGGTCTGGCTCAGTCCTCGGCGATCTTATCGTGCTTCTTCGACTATCTTGGGTCGTAAATGATTACTATTATCCATCTTCTCCTACCTTCTGATTATGATATTTGCTGCTGACTGCTCGTCACTCTGCGTTGGTCGCCGAATTCCTATATTCTTGTGAGGGAGTCGGTCCTGCCAGCGCACAAGGTGAGCCTTGGCTATGCCAGACGAGGTACGCGAGTAAGATTTGTCCGTCCTCGGTTTTTTGTCTGGATTCTTGGTTTTTCGATACTGTTGTTACCGGTCACCAACACGATTTTCCAGGTCCATGATGCAACCGTTTGCTCCTGTGCGAATGTGTCCGTGGATTCTTTCGTTGAGCTCTCGCCGACGGCCGTATATTACGACTGCTCTCTTCGAACCTTTCGACCTTGGCTCAGTCGGTGGTCTAATGGCGTGTCGCCATAGCTAGCTTTTCCAGTTGCAACAGGTTTTGTGTTGTCGAGTATGCATGGAGCCAGTCTACCTCATAGTCCATCGGTTTAGAGTCTGGTCAGGGGTTCGCTAAAGAGGTTACTTGCCCCGCCTCCTTCCCGTAAGAGGATGTCAAGTCTTCCCTCACGATCACTGAACTCCCGTTACACTGTTTCATAGAGAAATTTGCGAAAATCTGGGTAGGTACGCATCAGGCACTGATTTCAATCATGCATCACAATCAAACACTGGTTCCGATCAACGGATGTGGTTCCTCAATCAGGATCCGCATACCTACCCTGGTAGACCCACCAAAATTTCGTTATCTCCCAACCACTCGTAACACAAGATCAAAGGATATCACTAACGGTGCCGGCGCTCCCTCTCTCGAGATCTCGACCTTTCGTCACTCCTTCTGCGACTATGGAATCCTCCCTGATGATCTCTCCCATATGCAACCTCCCGCCTGAATGCAGCTCTACAGTGCCAAGCCTCGCGACGTCGCGCTATCCACTCACTCCCTGTCGTGTCGACTCCGTTCATAGTGCCGCGGACTGTCCCTCGCTCCCTCACGGGACCGGCTTCTTCTCCTCTCATGCCTTCGGTAGTCACCAATTCCTCGTCGATCACGATATCTGCCGCCATCTCGGTCCTTCCTCTCACGTCGACTACAGTATCCACATAGCCCCAATGGTTCAAAGCCTCGCCAACCTACTCGTCATCATGTCTTCGTGGCTTCTCTCCTCTCGCTGCTCTTCGTAACTCCTCTCGTTGTTTCTGGCGTATCTCCTTCCACTGCTTGCTGACACTCTGTGAGAAGTCGACCTGCAGTGAAATGATCACTAGCCAGGTTGCTGCCGAGCGATGGTCATTACCTTGATTCTCTTGTCATCAATAACAACGTTTTGCATTTTTACATATGCCATCTCGCACGCTTCTTTCGTCTCGAACTCTATGAAAGCGTACTGGAGACTCTCTCCAGTCTTGAAGTCTCGCACCACATCGCAACTCTTGATCTGATCAGCGCCAGTTTCAAGACGATATGGTCGGGTGCAGGATAGTGATCAGCTTACCGGCCCAAAACGCTCGAATATCGTCCGGAGATCTTCATCCTCTGTGACCTCATTCAGTTGACACACGAAAAGCTCCTTGTCTGATGCCCTAGCCTGAAACACGGCTTCGCTTCGTCAGCCAGGACTTCGTCGGTGCCCAACAGACTACCTCTGCATCCGGCAGGTCCCCCATCAGCTCCAAGCCGATCGACTGGGCCTGGGCCTGGGCGTTTGCTCGACGCTCTTCAATTTCCTCCTAAAAGCGGCAAAACTCTCTCCCCGCCCACGGGGTTCAATACACACCTCCTCCTGGTCGTCGAGATCAGTCTGTAGCTTCTCATCGATGACCTCGTCCGGGCTGGGAGGCTCCTCCGCTGGCCAATCTGCTGGGTCTTGGAATGGATCGTCCAGGACCTGATTAACACCCGAGGGCTGATAAAGAGAGGAGCGTGGTGATTTCTACACTACCGCAGTATGTTTAATACGTATTGGACTGTAGGGGTGGTTCTCCTCATCAACGAACACTTCATTGATCTTCCGGAGCACGTCGTCACCATCTCCCTCAGGGACGTATCTTTGATATGACGGTTTTGGGCACAATGATTTGTTGCTTTTATTTATTTACCCGAATATTGAATGTTTGCCATCGAGGTAAGACACCTCATCCCTCAGCGTGATGTAGAACTGCATCCCGTTCTCTCCAGGGCCGGTCGACGCCATAGCCACGGTACCTGGAGTCAAAGCGAATGCGGGGAGAACGACAATATCAAAGTCGCGCAATTAACAAGGATCCTGAAGCCCCCCGAGATTACCAAGTCTATCGTGCTTCAGGTCCGGCCGAATTTCGTCGTCGATGAAGGCTGGTGCCTCCTTCCCCTTCATCTTAGCCAACCGATGGGCTGCACATGTATTGTCCTCAGGGCCGCCAATTTCACATATAAAATCCGCTTGCACTGTGTGAATGAGTGCATTGTTGTAAGCCTTCAGTTTACATAATTTAACCTGAACAGTCACCCTTCCCGTGCCACGCTCCCTTTCCCCTAGTACGAAGTTCTCGCAGCTCCTTGGTGCCTTCTTGACCTCCAAGTCTATCACTATTTCACCAACGGTGGTGTCGAGTAGAACAGACATTACGACCAGGGATGGTCTACAGTGGCTCCACTGAAGGCGATATGGGGAGGGAAGAGAGGTCGTGAAGAGGACAGGACTTTCCTCCAAAGCGGGCCGGATGCGAGGAACAGTAGATTGAATCCATCTGTTCTTGCGCCGCGTAGCTCACTGCATTCACATCAGTGTCCATGCTCAGCCCTTGATACCAACGATGATCACCCTACCTGTGTTGGATACTATGCAACGCAAAGCCAAGTGGCGAGTATGATGATGCTCTGCCTTTGTACTCATGTACACCTTCATCAGGGTAACTACTGGATTCCGATTCGTGAGGTGGCGGATCAAGGGTATCGGTGCGAATCCAAGCACGAGTGACAGCAATACGGGACCCCTCATTCCGTCAACACCGTCAACGTTGTCCAAACCCATGCTCCTCCCTAGTTTCACATCGTTGTCTTAGCTCAGCAGGTGCCGCAAAACCCGACATTTCCCCAACAATAGAAGGAAAACGTTCTGTAGTCTAAGTTTTCCGACAACCTGTACAGCAACGGACCTTAAAATTCTTGGTCGTTACGCATTTCGGCAACCTCTATTTTAGCATCCTCCGCTCAAGTTGCTCAAATGCATCCAGATGTTACTTGCAGCGACGTTGTTGATATTGCACTACAGCCAGTTGCTTTGTAATATTCCGCAATTTGTTGCGGAGTTCCGCAACACCCAGAGTTGCTCATTTGAAGGATATGAGCTTGCTCACGCCTGTCTCGCCTTGCTAAAACGTCTGTGGCCCGCTGAACAATACGATTCCCGCTACTCCCGTCACGCTGCGAAAAAGCGTGCTCAAATGATGTAACAACCGCAGAATAAGTTCACTTCCGCTACTCCCGTCACGTTCCGAAAAAGCGTGCTCAAATGATGTAACAACCGCAGAATAAGTTCACTTCCGCTACTCCCGTCACGTCGCGAAAAAGCAGCCCGCGCAGCTTACCCCTCACCGGGCCCAACTTGGAACTTGGGCCGCCCAACGTGCAGGCGCGCTGGAACCAAGTGCGCAAAAGTGCCGCCTCTGGGGATCGATCCCGCGACCTCTTTTCCGCTCGCACGCCATTCTAATCGCTTCATCGCAAATCACCAGGGTGTAACGGACTTTGTCGGTAGTTTGCTACATAAAGCGGGGTTTGCGGTGACAGCTAGTTCCTATCATGCCTTGCTTCGGCTGACTTCGTAGGGAGAGAGAGTAGCGGCTTGGTATGATCAGAGAAAGGCGAAACTGTTAGCGCTCGATAAAGTCGTGAGTCACGACTCGAGACGAGAACTATCTCCCCCATTTTAGTTGGGCCATTTACGTTCGGCTTGGGCACCAGTGATCGTGATTAGAGCCTCCAATTCGGAGGTGGAGCCCTAAAGTGTCTGTGCCAAACTGCATCAAAGCCGAGTCGATGGAAGAGATCGCCGGGAAGGTAAAAATTCTGAAGCCAGGAAGCCACACTGACCATACGGCCGCAAAGTGAATGTCGCTCTCACAGGGGTGGTAAAATGTGTAGAAGAGTTCCTGAGTCAGGAATCCTGACCGGGCAGATTCAGCGTGATTCGCCCTCTCTCGCTTTCGGTTGAATCAATTTCGCTGCTGGTTAAGCCGCGGGCTCTCTCAACTCATCCATGTGACTATTCGTTTGTGTGGGGTTGTCACCAGTAAACCGAATTGGTGAGGCTGTGCCTCAAACACGGCGCCTCTCGCTATAATGTTCTTTCAAACGCAAAGCATATCTAGAATAACTGTTACATGCGAATTGTTACATTGTTGATACATGCGATCGCCTTATACATGTTGATGGTGCTATGTTGTGTGCACGTCAATTAGCTCCCGCTTCTCCACCTTATCAGCATTCCTGCACGTCAAGAGTCACGACACCTAACTTTGAGGTCAGTAATCCCTAGCCATGCTGTCTGATGATGAAACAGCTGTCCGTCCTGAGCGACGCCACGGAATGGATAGCGAGGGATAGCCGTTGGATACCAATTTCATAGTCTGAGACACAGCGACATCTTGAGTTGATAGTGTCACATTGAACAGGAAAGAGTGCTGGGATAGAGTACACCGAAGGTCCTCTCAGAAGCCTTCTCTGGGCAAGGGGTATCTGAACGCACCTATTCATAGGAGTAGGGGTAGGCATAAGGGTAGTGACAGTCATAATGGCCGAGATGGTCACAGTAGTGGAAGTCACAGAAGTGGTAGTCACAGTGATAGTGGTAGTCACAGTGATAGTGGTAGTCACAGTGATAGTGGTAGTCACGGTGATAGTGGTAGTCGTAGTCACAGTGATAGTGGTAGTCACAGTGATAGTGGTAGGCATAGTCACAGTGATAGTGATAGTCGTAGTCACAGTGATAGTGGTAGTCGTGGTCACAGTGATAGTGGTAGTCACGGTGATAGTGGTAGTGGTAGTCACAGTGATAGTGGTAGTCACAGTGATAGTGGTAGTCACAGTGATAGTGGTAGTGGTAGTCACAGTGGTAGTGGTAGTCACAGTGATAGTGGTAGTGGTAGTCACAGTGATAGTGGTAGTGGTAGTCACAGTGATAGTGGTAGTCACAGTGATAGTGGTAGTCACAGTAATAGTGGTAGTCACAGTGATAGTGGTAGTCACAGTAATAGTGGTAGTCACAGTGATAGTGGTAGTCACAGTGATAGTGGTAGTGGTAGTCACAGTGATAGTGGTAGTGGTAGTCACAGTGATAGTGGTAGTGGTAGTCACAGTGATAGTGATAGTCGTAGTCACAGTGATAGTGGTAGTCGTGGTCACAGTGATAGTGGTAGTCACGGTGATAGTGGTAGTCACAGTAATAGTGGTAGTCACAGTGATAGTGGTAGTCACAGTAATAGTGGTAGTCACAGTGATAGTGGTAGTCACAGTAATAGTGGTAGTCACAGTGATAGTGGTAGTGGTAGTTCTTGTAGTCGCCTCATACATGCACCAAGCGAGTGTGACGGAGGGATCCTTCGCTGGTGTGTTCTCCCCCTCTTTCTTTTCCCCTGCTCCATCCCGATTCAGGAATAACGTGATTCAGGTGATTCAGTTATCACCAGTTAAATATATCTTCCGCTGAATCGAGTGTTAAGCAGCTACCAGCGGGTTTCCAGTGTGAGAGAAGTTACGAGTTGCGTTACCCAGTGCCACACGGATAGAATATAGCATCGATACCGTCACGACGCCACTCGAGATATAGCAAAGTGTCGTCATTAGTCGAGATAAAGCTCACTAAATGAGTCTCACTTGAACGAACTCACATTCACCAAAGACCACGAAGGGACTCCCTCGCAAATTCCGACTCGAGAGCGGCTACTCGTCAGGAAACAGATTCCAATTGACGACACGTACCAATAAATAAACAACTATAAATAACTGCTCGCTGCGAGATCATGAGACGGAAAGCCGAACTGTCTTGAGAGTAACGCTAACACCACATCATGAGAGCGACATCATGAACTAACAACCGCTACACCTCGAATCACTAGCACAGTGAAGCTAAGATGACAATATTAAATTGTGTGGGAAGTAGACTGTGACACCGGACATGCGACCTTCACAGCGATGAGTAGCGATGGATACGATTCTCACCGCATGAGGGCCCTTTCGCGTGCAGGCTAGTGGTATGTGGCATAATCGTTGCGTGATTATCTGAACAAAGAAAATCAGTACAAGGATTTCTCTCTCAGTAACTAAGGAAGCTCATTTCTTACAACCAAACTAACATCCGATGTTCAGCAACATATTCTCGATCCCAGATTCCTGCGCTCTCTGTGGCGAATACGGTGATGGCTTGGATATGGTTCAATGCGATACCTGCGAACATTGGTACCACGTGGAATTGCTCATATATTGCTCGTAATGAAGGGCCATTTCAATCGAGGTACCACGTGGAACACTGCGCTGTAGGGTACGAGCCGGCTGATCACGCGAACACCAACATCCCTTGGTACTGCTCACGTTGCGACGGGCTAAGAAAGAGACGCCGTGTGGATTGCACATTTCTCACCGGGTTCATCAAGATGTGCCGACAGCTCCGTTTGCGCTGTGATACAAGCACCGAGAGTGGAAGGCAGTTGATGGTATGTGGAATAATCGCTTGCATACGTCTGTGCGAAACATTGTAACATCTCCACTGTCAGGGTCTCATTACACAAACAGGACCGAATGTGTCAGAAACCGCATTGCGTACATTCTGGGAGTCCACAGGCGAGCAGTTCGATCTAGCAATGCTGCTAGGGTAGATGGCGGGTGAAGAGTTATCCTGCGATCGATCGGGCACTCACACCTGCGCTTCGAGAAGGTCCGCATGCGGTGCAACCTAGGTACATACAGCGTCACTTGCCTTTCAAAGATGTGCACGAAGTTGTGATCGGAGAGTACGTGGGGATACAGCTAGCACACGAGATTCAGCGAGTCTTTCAATCGTATCAAATGAAGGTATAACAGAGCTTTCTTCTTCCACAGTGACGTGATTCGCTCAGGTTTTCAAGAAGGAGGCGGCGACGCTCCTCCGCTCTAAGCTTGCTCTGCTCGATAGCGATTTCCCCAATGCAGACGATCCGGATCGAAGCTCTCTGTGGAAGCGCAATGTCTTACTCTGGTTGGTCCTTGAACCTGCCTTCCGAGTCCTCACTACAGCTGATGCAGATCGGCTCGAAGCGGCAAACCTGACCGTGGAGAGGTTTCTGGTGGAGGGCGTTCGATCCTTATGGGGTACCGTCGTTTCGAGGCAGACGCTGTGGCAGGATCTAAGGCCCCGTATGATCTCCATGGTCCAAGCCAGCCGTATGGCAGCTATCCAGAAAGCGGAGATTATCCAGAAGCTGGATAGTGGGATATCGGGTGCGCCACGATACATAGACCTGAAGAAGGTGAAGTTACCGAAGTTCCTCTTTGGTATAAGTCAAGACCGCTTCGCAAAACAAGTTGTGAGGAAGACTACGACAGACGATGCTGTCCTGACTCTGTGTCACGTGTTACAGTATGATGGGAGCCGTGTAACTTTCCAGGGACCTGAGTTTCGATGCCCCTTGGCCCTCGCAGTCTACGCAGTCAAAGCCAAGCAAGAACAGGCAGTATGTGCGGTCTGTCTAATTGTTGACGAAGAGAGCAGGTTTTGGAAATGCGAATGTGGTCAAGCATTTTGCAACACTTGCCTCGCTGATGTTATGATATCCGCTGCCTGCAGAGTGGCCAACACTGGCCGCCCTGTGGTCGAATTATGCCCTCTTTGTCGTCAGTGCTGGAACTCCCGACCGGACCTAATCGAACTCCGAAGAGAGTCTTATCGTTATTTCAATGACGTGCTGCAGTTGAACGGAAGACGATGTCCACTCACCGAAGCTCAGTGCAGACTGCCTCAGAACGATGACTTCAATTTGTCAGTGCCTCGAGCGATCTCCCTCATGTTACTCTATACTGACCTTGATAATTGGATTCTCACTATCCGCCGCTCTCTGTCGATTCCTGATGCAACCCCTGATTTGGCAGTCATCGCTACGTATGGGCGAAATCTTATTCAAACCCTACCTCTGTTGAATCCTGATGAGGGCGCCCTTAGGGTTTTCAATCAGGCTCCACCGATGAATGAGGCTGCGCCCGCCGACCAGCCTGTCAACGGTCCCGCAGCCGACCAACCTGTCAACGGTCCCGCAGCCGACCAACCTGTCAACGGTCCCGCAGCCGACCAACCTGTCAATGGTCCCGTCGCCCAGCAGCCTGTCAATGGTCCCGCAGCCGAGCAGCCTGTCAATGGTCCCGTCGCCCAGCAGCCTGTCAATGGTCCTGTCGACCAGCAGCCTGTCAATCCTCCTGCAATCGAGCAGCCTGTCAACGAGCCCGTCGCCCAGCAGCCTGTCAATGGTCCCGCAGCCGAGCAGCCTGCCAATCCTCCTGCAGTCGAGCAGCCTGTCAATGGTCCTGTCGACCAGCAGCCTGTCAATCCTCCTGCAATCGAGCAGCCCGTCAATGGTCCCGTCGCCCAGCAGCCTGTCAATCCTCCTGCAGTCGAGCAGCCTGTCAATGGTCCCGTCGCCCAGCAGCTTGTCAATGGTCCCGTCGCCCAGCAGCCTGTCAATGGTCCCGTCGCCCAGCAGCCTGTCAATGGTCCTGTCGACCAGCAGCCTGTCAATCCTCCTGCAGTCGAGCAGCCCGTCAATGGTCCCGTCGCCCAGCAGCCTGTCAATCCTCCTGCAGTCGAGCAGCCCGTCAATGGTCCCGTCGCCCAGCAGCCTGGCAATCCTCCTGCAGTCGGGCAGCCCGTCAATGGTCCCGCAGCCGTTGAGCAGCTTGGGAATGATCCCGCGGCCGCAGGGCAGCCGGGCGGCATCCCACTGGCGAATGCTGGACACGCAGACGTCCCTCAGCAAGCCGGACCTCATCAACTTGTAGCCAACCAAGCAGCCGGTCAGGATGCCGGGGGAAATGGCCATGCTGGGAATAATGAAGATGACAGAGCAGAGGTAGACAGGGGATGTAGGCATTATGGGTGATTACCCTTCGCTACAGCAATCACAGGGAACAATTCCCATCCTTAGTTAGAACGACTTGTATGAAAATTTAAGAGAATTATGAGAATTTCTAACGCCTATGAGCTATAGCTTCCAACTAGCGTATTCGTGATGTTACTCCTTGGGAGTGGCTTCCTCATCAATGCCTCGCTTTTCTTTAGACACGCGTCGGAGCAACGATACCACAAGACGCCTTTTCCACAACCAACAGAGGCGTTAAGAGCGTTTGGCTTGGAGATCGTCAGTGGCGACTTGTGAAGACCCTGCAGCAAGGCAAGGAAAGATACAGATGCTGCGGATGCAGCGCGTCTCTCACTCTCAAAACTACTGACAATATTTGTATGATTTTTCGGATCACTTCCCCTCACCCTGACAATTGTTCAACCCCCCCGGACCCTGCCCGCCGCGAACAGACTCTTTTGAGACGGCGCGTGCAGCACCAGGCTGCAGAAGCTCCAGTCAACGCGGATGTTGTGAGGGAGATAATCGCTGATCACGGTAATGTCTACACAAACACCCGTGATCAGCGGAATCTGACGACTGCTGCCTATAGGGCGACCAACAGTCATTCCTCCGCGAATGCACTTCGTGATTTCGACACCGATCGCGCTGGGTATTACGAGGACTTTGTCTCTAGGGTTGAACAACTTGCTGGAACTTGTCGGGGTAGCGATGATCGATTTTTATTGTATAGGAACCGCACTCGTCCCATGCTGATTTTCGCTGCCGACCGCAATATTGTAGCTCTGAATCAAGCATCCGGGATGATTTGG
The DNA here is from genome assembly GCA_013115135.1 of Perkinsus olseni. Classification (NCBI taxonomy): domain Eukaryota; phylum Perkinsozoa; order Perkinsida; family Perkinsidae; genus Perkinsus; species Perkinsus olseni. Next base: position 11,330 of record JABANP010000483.1, read on the forward strand.
GACGCTACTTTTACAGTAGCGCCCAGGGGATGGTCCCAGCTATGGACTGGCGTCGCTGAGATCGACGGCCATTATATTCCTGTGTACTACGTGCTTATGGCGAGCAAGAGTCAGGAGGATTACGAATTTGCACTCCTCCAGATTCGAACGGATCTCGCGCAGAGGCAGCTGTTCCACTTAGTATCCTCGTTCTACTATATAACTGATTACGAGGTTGCAATGAGGAACGCTCTGCAGGACGTCTGGGAAATCGAACCAGATAAGATCCAAGGTTGCTACTGGCACTTGTGCAGATCATGGGTCCGAAAAATTTCGGAGACCATGGCTCAGGAATATAGGGCGCCGGAGAGGATTAGATCTGATAAGAGCAAGTGGTTGCATCGGTTGTGTGGGTTGCCTTGCCTAACACTCGACGAATGTACACGTGCCTGGCAACACCTGCAGAATACGGCCCCGCAATCCCCTGACGTAACGGAGCTCATAGGCTACCTCAATGCCACGTACATGGGTCCTGACTCAACGTTCCCACCGGGACAGTGGTGCCGAGCTCCACTTGCGGATGCTCCTCAACGAACTAGTAATCCAGCTGAGGGGTTCCACAACTTTATCAACCGTCCCTTTCGTAGAAGACATCCCAACGTGGATGATTTCTGCGAGCGACTGTGCCTCTCGCAATCGCAGTCCGAGACTAGGCTGAACTCCGTGGAGGCAGGGATTCCTGCACACTCCCGGAGTCTTGAGCCCAGGCGTGCGGGTCACTACCAAGCTTATCATCGAGGAGCTTTAAGTATAGATTTGTATTTGGAGCGAATAGCGCAGTTGAGCGGTGTATCGGCACGGGACGTCTAGCGAGTAGTCTACACTAATCTTTTCTCCTTGTAACTTTAATACTTGTTTCTGAGTATTCTTCATGGTTGAGTTCCTTAGTGGAGTCACTCCACTGGAGTGCATGGGTGTTCAGTGGTGAAGGGCAGTGATTCACGGCGATTGCAATGCGGCCCTCGCATGAGGATGCCGAGTCGGAATTCCCGATGAAACCGCCTCGTAATGAACGCACATCATTTGCAGCGTACGTAGCATGCCGCTGAGACTCATCGGCTGAGTCAATTGCACCAAGCCCCGCTTGGAGGGTAGTGCAGACAATGAAGGTCTCGAGTCATCTTGGCACAACTTATCCCATACGAATGTTGTGAAAATTGTTTCACAATGAACACGTAGGGCCACGTAACGAACATTAGCATATATGCACTCACCCGCCCCGGAAAAGACTGTGACATACTGCTGATGTTATCAGCCCGATAAATAACGAGTGAACATCTCCATCACCACCAAAATGGCATAATGGGGAGAATGTGTGGTTAACACGCACTCCCCCCAGGTTCGAATCTTGGTGGGAGCACCTCGGTGCGACAAGCAGGCCTGCAGTCCAATTACCCCCGCCGCAAGGCAGGAGGCCCGGGCAACACTGTCTCACGACAGGGTTGGCAAAAACCGGACTAACCGTCGGTGACCACAATGGTCAATGCGACCTGTGGTCGGCTGGACTACAGCCCTGGTACTGATCGGATGATCACACACCTGGCCGGAAGCAAAAAAACATCTCCATCATTAACTTCCGCTATCCCACCGCACCATAGAAACGTAACATCCAACACAACCGTCCTTATTTCAATATGTAGTCATCTCGTGAAAAGGGAAAACATATATGACCCAAAACTCCTCCTTTACGCGAGGCATCATGCTCAGTGATACATGGAAATCCACATGGCAAATGTCTTGGAAATCTATCTTCACTGGCCTATCTTCATGCTGCGTAACCTGCAACGCAGTATCATCGTCAGCCGAACCACCTTGCGGGCGAGCGCTACTTCGATCGTAACCGATCCTATACCGGACAGCAACAATTGCTATGATGAGCTTCTGCGTGCACTCCAGCAACCTACCAATGGTGCTGAAATACGCTATGAACGGCAGATAAACACCTTTCAGCAAGCCACTGATGTTACCCATACATGGAAATCGTGCGCAACTGTTGCATTTGAGTAACATAGCGAGGTTGCTCGAATTTACATGCTCAAAATCTGACTTTTCAGCAACTCACCAGCAACGTTGCCGAAATGGATCAAGGCAAAATGCGTTAATGTGGCGAGCATGCCGAAATGTTACCTTTCTAGCACGTCTCATGCTGCTGAAACATCACCCCATCACTTTTCACGCACCTCCGCAACGTTGCGGTAATTCTGATGTTGCTGAAATGTATTAAATTCTTATTATTGATCCAGGATTGATAGCCCAATGATGACGAACACAGTGAAGCAACGCAACGCAACGAAGTGGTGGAAATTGAATCCTGTATCATGGCGAGCGCCTTTGAAAGTGCGCTGTTCCCACCGCGACCGCCCAGTTATCTGCTCAGAGTGTCAGGAATACTCGCGTAGTGAACCCGACCCAAAGATGTACTGCAACTCAGAAGCAACCAAACGTATAGATAATACCCAAGGTGACACGAGTCACCAGCTATACGATACGTCGACAAACCACGTCAGACAACTTATGTCGGACAACTACGTCTGATTACGAAGCTACGAACGTAATCGATCTAGCAAAGCTTAGCTTGAAGCACCCGTCCCGCACTACAAAAGTGCACAATTGTGCAGCGCTGTCCCGATTCCGGCCGAAACCCCACTTCACACCGTCACAAGAGTTATCCTTGAATGGTAGTCCTCGAAAAGGACTTGCAGCGGCAGGTGGAAGAACTGAAGGCTCTTACTATCCATCTGAAGTGCCGAGTAGAGGCTCTCGAAGCAGGACAGCCCCATGATACGGATTATATTTGTACGATCTGTAGGAGCAATCACCATCCGATGTACCTTCTGTAGGCCCGAAGTGCCGTACCGTCAGCGTGGGGCCTTCCACCCCTCAGCAAGGGAAGCGAGCTCGGGAACGCATCTCCTCCGGATCTGCGAGCACCCGCAGCAGTCCTAGAGCCAGCGCCGACGCCTCGCCATGCGCCCAGGATAGCCCCGTGGTCGGCGATACTCCTGCTACTCCTATAGCGAGAAAGCGTAGGAGGCGACGTCCGGATCTGAAAGGTACTGCTAGAGGGTTATGGGTATTAGCGTTCACTAGGCTTCATTGCAGCTTCCGTGCGAATGCTTGCTTGGCCTTAGACGGTTCTTGTGATAACCTCCAGTCTCCCTCAGATGAAGGTGTACGGAAATGTGAACTTATCATGGTGCAAGGCGTGGATGCCCACGTTGTTTCTCGCATAGCATTGGTGTGGGTGAGGAAAAGCGTCTTTGGCTGCTTTCACGACTGCCAAGTTTTCAAAGAGTTAATCGAAGCGGACCCTAATTGTTGGGAGTTTTCGGCACGTGATGGTAAGGATGGAGAGCGTAGGGAGGTGGGCAGTCGCGAGCGAGTTATTGAGGTTATAAGGGACTTCAAGAGTCCAGTCATCATAGCAAGGGAGATATGCACCATTGAAGACAGTGAATGCGAAAGCTGTGAAGGCGAGCGGGAACCCGTCGCTGACGGTGGCCTCACACAGGAACCGGGCGTCCAGGACTGGATGCTCCTGGATTGAATACCGCGTACCGCGAGACGAAGCCTATGAGTGGCTACTGTTTTGTCTATGAGCCAGGCCGAAGTTGACTAATGTGTTCCTGACAGCTGCAACCTCGGACATTCGCGATAGCCAGTCAAAATACTTGCCGAGCTGCGGATGATTATCCCGCGACAAAGTGAACTGTGGGCCTGAGAACGAATTCCATTATCTTTACTCACAACCATCAGGTCTACCTTTGGCAGCGCCGAGCACTGCTGTGGCATAAGCGAAGGGATACAAGGCAACATCAACGATACAAGGCGACGTTCCGTTATAAAACGGGCCAACCATCTGAGAACATGACAAGCATGATGCTCACTGTATAGTCACAGCACCCTCACCTCCGAGCTGAAGCTCTCCAATGCTGCTATCATGTCGGGGAACACTTCAGGTTTATTTCGACGAAAGCACTGAATGAAACGGTTGCAGAAGGATGAGTTGAAAGCCTCTGCTGCCTTCATCAGTCGCCGCCTGATCCCAAAATAGGAACATCAAACTGAGAGTGCGCTTTTGGGGGATCGAGACCATGGTGATCAACTCAAACAAATCTAAGACTATCGCAACTAGTAGACCAAACTGAAAGGCATCGAAGCCTCCTGTTTCTGAGGGCCTACCTTACCTTTCCTCATCATCATCCGGGAGCAAAGGCTTCGTTGCCAGACCAGATCTGCGGGCTAACCCATCCAGGTACTCAACAACGTTCAAAGATTCGACAACCTGGGCCACCGGAGTGCAGCGGTCTGTGACCAGTCAGTTCCAACTCGTACAACTTCCCGGTTTCCGTTATCGTGTTCGACGATCAGCGTCGGTACCAAGCCCTTGGGATTGTTCTCGAGGAGTAGAGGGTGCTTGCTGTAACCGTTCGGCCCTGGGTTGAGACATTCGATGTGCTCGAATGGGATCTGCCGAAGAATGCAAGGGAAGTTTCAGCGTCGTTCGGGCGTAAGCCTACGGTGTACCTTGTGCCACTCTAGGGCTATGCGGGCCCTCTGAGCGTAGGGACAGAAGAAAGCCGTCAGGAAGCGGATTGATGGCAGCTTGTGGTGATTGTCGGCAGCCATGATTGAAAAAATTCTGCACACTGCGGACCGACGAAAACAAGGGACTGCGGTTTCACAGTAGTATCATACTACTAGTACGGACAGATGACTTGATACCAACTTTTGCGCAACTCACCACACGATGTCACTACAAATCGCGCTGTATCGACTCGAGGCTGCTGAATACCATCTTTCGTGCTTCCTATTCCAAACTCATCCGTATCAACTTGAATTGGTATACAATCATATGTATCGGCAAAATCATCAACCTCACATTAGAAAAGCCGCACAAAACTTCAGAATGAATGTTCTCATAAATCACGGAGTTCACACCCGTAGAATTGACGCTAAATGCCATAGCCACCGAGCGAGGCGTTCTAAGACTCCAGCACGGAAGGATGCTAACGCCGTCTCTCGCCGAGGCTTCGTCTCGGGAAAAGCGTGCTTCGCGGCATACCCTTCTCGTCCAGATCCCCACATCATAGGTCATCGCGAGTGTCGAGGGACAGAGCTCTTTGGTCTTTAACCCAACAGCTTCCAGAGCTTAAAAATCGTCCAAACCATGGCGAAGACGCACGACCGCAGGAGTACTCAGAAAGGTAGACGGACGCCGCCTCGAGCTCTGGTGATGCCGACTCAAATGGGGCAATAGGCGGGAAGGGCGCACTTCGACACGAGCCGGAGGTCGTACCTGAGAGAGAGCGATAAAATAAGTGCAACAAATGCACGCAAGCGAAACGAGCCTTTGGATTGACGGGGCTAAGTGCGTGACCAAACGGGGACCTGGGTGCGCGATACTCACTTAGTTTCCGAGAGAGCATCGCTGGACTCGTTGACGAGACGGTAGACGCAGCCACGCTGAACTACACGACTACACAAGTGATGGCCTGACAACAATCAGGATACAAGAGTACCCTTGCACGGCTGGAATCATGACCACCTGCTCGAGCGACCCCTAGGCGGAAGGCTTTGAGGTCCGCATGATCTCTACAGGCCAGCTCTAACATCCCCCACTGAGCACAGTCATGGCTTGATAAAGATATGAATTGAACCGTATCAGAGGTATAGTATCTAGGTTGAAGGTAGATACATGATGAGAGGAAGCTCGTCGACTGTCGATTGGCTGAGAGAGCATCAGCTCGCCGAGGATATTGGACGACGCGAAAGATGTACCAGGAGAATGATTTGACAATTATGGAATCAGCATCTCACGTATAGCATTTGACGTCGAAGTCGGTATCATTGATGATCATGAATGGTAAGCATCCACCCTCCTTCTTCCGGTATCTGTCGTCGTTCTCTACCAACAAATGCAAGCCATCATTGCCCTACTGTTGCATGAGTATCCATACCGCTGGCGCCGCCACTACTCCTACCCCGAAGCCCACCCAGGATGCGTACCTAACCGTCGCCAACAAACCCAAGATTAGCAGTACAAGCTAACGACCGGCACGCTGAGTGTCCATGAACTACGTCTAATGACCCGCGTTCGTGTTTCTAATATATCTCAAGGACAGCATGAGAACGAACCATCGCTCCGCTGAGAGCATAGAGGTGATGCACTTATAGCGTTGTCGCATGACTGGCTATGTTCTATGCCTCTTAACAACCTGGCAATCCTCTCTCTCCGTCACTCACCATCCCATCGCTGCAATCGAAGTGCCCCAAGACGCTGCCACTGTTGTCGTTGTTGTGCCCCACGGTATGAAGCCGAGAAAGTAATACGGTACCTTAGTGGAAGGTAGGTGAGCGAATGTAATGGTAGCGTTCGACTCACAGTGACTGAGCACGCTCCTACACCAGCCCCGATGGCTCCACCAAGCCAGCTCAAAACCTTGGTGGATGCGGAGAGAGTCAATGCAACGTCCTTCAGGGCCTCTGAAGGGAGCTCGTGTTCCCCCCACGGGCTTGGCCAGGTAAGAACTCACGCAGGAACAACCCGTTGGACATCCGTTTGCCATTTTCACAGTAGTACGCCCAGTGAAGGTCAGTATCTGGCGACGGGATGGCACCCGAGTGAGCGAATGTTCGGCAGGAGTACCGAAACCGTTGGTCGAAGCATCGGGCGAGTTAGCAAGGCGAGCACGATCAACCACCGCGTGAACGTTGTCTGGTCGTGGTCGACTGAGGACCCGGAAGGAGGGGCATACCAGCAACTGAAGGCTCCACTTGCTACTGGACAACAACCCTCGAACACCTTACAAACTGAGGACGATGCAGGTGAGGACGATCCTACACTTGGCGGTAGCATCGTATCCGATGACTTCTTGATCACTGACAGTTATACAGTCCATTCCTCTCTCATACCACATTTCCACCACCTCACGTATATAACATGTCGACTCTCCGTCGTCACTGCCTTGAAGACGTCAATGTCAGATATCACAGCGTCAGGTGCGGCATTCCGTAAGGACTCAGGACTCCGTGTGCTGCAGCTGTTGCTGCTGTCCTCCTTGCCTCCTCCGGGCTTAGGTACGTACCCTACTATGTGTGACCCTCGTCGTTCACTCCACGCTACTATCTGAAAATTATACCAGCCGCTCATTATCGCCGCGGGTCGTTCATTCAACCCATTCTGAAACGCAGAATCGATTCTGGAACCGCATTCTACGTGAAAAAAATCTATTCCATGATCGACTCTGAGTTTCAGATTCGGTCTACAGGACCGCAAGTGCTGATACTAAACCGAACCGAAGGGACCAGTGCCCCGACCTCCTTCCTGCACTACTCAGCCCAACAACGATACTCACAGATGGCAACTTCCCTATCAGACCACCACGTGCCAGCTCATCACCTTCAAGGCCTCATATTCCGCCCTCACTAGACACTCTCCCACAGCCGGTATGGCTACACTGACAGCCTCGCAGACTCTCCTGGACAGTCGTTTGGTGTACAATCTGGCCTCACCCTGAGTAAGGTCAATGAGCGTCATTCGTGCTGCCTCCACCCACCCTAGCGAGGTCTTCCGGCGTGCCGTGTTTGGAGATCGGCGGCGCAATTTGTGTGAATCGAGCCAGGGCAACGTGCATAGGGCAGTCCTCAAAACGCATGAAACTGCGAAAGAATGCAAGCCCACACGCAGGACAGGGCAGAGGAGAGAGAGCGCGATGCCGACGACGATGAGCCTTCGCAGTCAATCTTGCGCATCGCTCCGCTGTCACAGCGAAATTTGTCCCGCGTTGCGCGGGTCGGCAGGCAGCGACGGTAGAGTGTGAGAGAGGAGTAGTGCTGTGTCGCAAGCGCTGCCGAGATGGATCCGCGAGAGAACCGAATCCGGAACAAGCCACCAAATCACTAGTCTCAAATGCCAACCGATCACTAGTGGAACTCAATCCGTGCATCACAATCGGAAGTCATACGTTGAGCGATAGTAGCCTAGGTCCTAAGAGTAGTGGCTCAAATGACTAGTAATCACCTCAAATAGTCACTAGTACTAAGTCTATTGCAGACAATAAGTAGTCCACCGTAGGAACACTAGCAGTTCTCTCCAACCGACTAGTGGAACCAACGAACGTCGAACCAACGGACCAACTGTGAACCAACTTCTATCCAACTTCGGTCCAACTTCGATCCAACTTCGATCCAACTTCGATCCAACTTCTAGTACAAAAAGGGCGAGTAGTTCAACCAGACCGTTTCAGAAATCTAGTCGTTTCAACTAGTCCAAGGTTTGCGCCTAGTCTGGGCGCACGCGACTTTCCGCTACCTTTGGAAAGCCGCGCATTGGCCACGTACTAGTCGTTGGAGTAGTACCCATAGACCGTTAACGACTAGTCTCCTCAAGTAGTCTTAATGAGCTCTCAAAGAAGTAAAAACAACAATAATAAATAGTTAATAACAATCATCTGCGCGGTCGCGGGGTGAGCCTTGCAGGAAAAACGCAGAATAGACGTCGACCCCGCGTATTGGAGGAGCGAAGGTGGGGAAGTGACCGCTGCTGGCAACGCCTGAATCCTCAATGGAGAGAGAGTTCACGTCCATCTATGAACCCAACATCACAGTCGTTAATACCAATACTTCTATAGCTATCTATAGCTACTCACGTGCACTAGTCGTAGCAGAGGCATAGCAGACCAGAGCTAGTACGTACGATCCACAACCACAATACGTAGCAACAGTACGAACCACAGTTGTAACAGTACAGTAGCAGTGATAGAAATTCAGCCTCTGCGTGGCCGTTACGGATACGTTGAAACCGTCGGATACGTCGGGCGAAGATACTAATCTTGCGCACTCGTCGTTCCTTGGCTCACGTTAACCGCGGTGACCGCGCATTGGCCACGGGAAAGAAGTCAAAGATCAAAAAGTCCACTTAGTCGTCATATCATCATCTTAGTCGTCTCATCATTCTCGTCGTCGAAAACCAAAGCTACTTGGAGTCGTCCTCGTCGCAGTCATGGTAGTACACACGTTGTTCGGCCTTCCTCAAAGCGTCGAGACGTACTAAGAACTGGAGGGAAAGACGTTAACCATCTCTAAGAGTAATAGAAAGACGTAACACTTGCGAGGAACGATGATCGCCCAGCGCAACTAAGGAATTGTCAAGAACGTGTAAGTGGGCAAGATGCTCCGCGTCACACGCTAGACAATGTCTACGAGAGCCTCAATAACGATCTGACGTTAGAGCATACGACTACGTCACTGTGGCTACAATCGGCGCCCCTAAGGCCATAGAAATAACCCTGGGGCCCGCGAGGGCTAGCGCTACTGCATGTAGTCGTCAATGTAAGCGAGTAGCTCACGTAGATCCTTACCTCTCGCTCTTGTAAGTGATCGGTTGGACGGTCTCACGTAGATGATGTTGTCGATATTGACGTGTAGTTGGCCCTTGGTCTCATTGTCTTCCGCCCTAGTCAGTACTCCTTCTTGTATCACGTCCATGGGTTGCAAGACCGCTCGTCCTTGGTCGTCGTGGTTGATAACGCGAGCCAACCCCGTGTAGTCAGCGTCGACCAGTACGACTAGAGAGCCGTTCATGGGGGCGGTATTGACGAACTTACCATATGTATGACGGGTAGAAGTGCCAAGGGACTCGCGAAGTTCCTCGAGTCGTGTGGTGAAGCTCCTCGTAGACGTGCTGGATCGCCTCGATCTCGTAGTCGCCCTTGAAGTAGTCGGTACGCTACCAGTAGTAGTGGAAAGCCGTTCTTCTTCATCAGTCGCTCTACTCGATGGGGTCATGAACGTCTCAGGAGGTTCGCCGTTGTCGTCACCGTTCTCCTCCGCATCAGGTACTCCGGGGCTAAGTCGTTGTCGATCTCCATCAGTCTCCTCGTCAGCAGCCAAGTCAACCGTGTCTTCAACATGAGGTTCACTGACGTTTCTTGACGGCGTTGTGGTCAACCCATCTCCAACCTTAGAATCGCCTCTACCAGTGGACTGTTCAATTAGTCGTCCAGAATTGCGACCTTCGTCCACGACGGACGCGTCCTGAGGAATCATAGCTCCACGTCCAGAAATAATAGAGTCGTTGCTCTGAATGTCGTCGTCCATGACGTCTGGTATGACAGCCTCTTGGCATCCTTGTTGGTGAATACCGTTTTCGATGACATCCGGTATGACGTCTTCCTCATCACCTCGTTGGTGGATGATGTCGTCGAGTTGGCCGTCCTCATGGTCATCTGGTTGAGCTGGTGGCCAGACTGCCTTGCTCATCGCAGTGTCATACCGTTGACGTCGCATTAACTCCAAGTCGTTGTTGAGGTCGATGCCCATACTCTTGATGGTGCCGTCAGAGTCCACGAAGACGCGTGTACCCTTGGTGTAGTACTTGTAGATGACGTCATGCAGACCGGAGGCGTAGTAGACGTTCTTCAGAGGATAAGTCTGGGGTTCGCCGTAGCCCACAGGGACGTGGACCTCAGTCATATCGTCGTTGCTGTTGACACCTCCGATGCCTGGCAGGATAATGCCTGGCGTGACTTCCACGACAGAGGAACCACGTAGCTTGGTGATTGTGGATGGTCCTGACCATGACGTTTCCAGATGCCCTCCGAGTTGTACGTCTCCAGCCTTAGTAGTGAACACGACGTCGTAGACCTTGGGAATGTAGCTGCCCTCTCGTTCACGTGCATACCGTTCAAGCAGTCGCTCTTGCTTCAGTCTCCAGTAGTCAAGGTAGTCGTTGAGGGTAGAGGACGTGCGTTGCTTGACAGCGTCGGCCATAGGGATAGCCTCCCGAAGAGTCTTGATAATGTCAACGTCGGTATGCTTTAGACGTAGGGATTCCCAGTCGACGAGCTCAGACAGGCCTTCTTGGTCGCCTGGTAATCGTCCCTTGTAGACGTAGTGCAGCTCTGCTGGGCTAGCATTTGCCCAACCACGTGGCGTGGTATTATAGGCCCGTACAGAGAGTAGGTAGTCGTTGATGAAGGTGTCGTCCACGTTAGACCTCTCAGTCGTATGTCGAGACTCTCTGACGGCCTTCACGACGTCCACCATGTCCTTGTGAGATCGTTCCCAGAAGGACAAGTACTGGCCATAGCCGGGGAGGACGTAGTGCTTGGTACCATGCCGTTGTAGAACTCGGCGGACGTTCCTTGTTATAAGGCTAGTGGTATCGTGATCTGATAGCACCACTGATGGTGAGCCGTGCTCGCAGAAGATACCGTGTAGTCCGTCGGCAATGCTCTTGGACTTAGAGTCGTGGAGAGGACGTGCTGCGGTGAACCCACTCACGTAATCTTGAACTAGTAGAACGTAGTGAGCTTCACCTTGACCTGGCGTAGCCCGAGGGGCCTTGCCATAGGGGCCTGTGACGTCAACCCCTACCACTTGCCAGAGCCCAGTAGTGAGCAAGTCTTGAACGTGGTTGGTGACGTAGTTGAACTGCCTAGTCGCACGTGCCTTGATACAGGACGTGCAGGTCTTCAGAGTGGACTGCACCAACCGAGTCATCTTCTTACAGTAGAGTCTTCGTTGTAGTAGATTACACACCCGACGTGCTCCTAGATGTAAATGTTTGTAGTGGTAAATGACGGCCAAGACTTTGATCAAGGCTGACGTATAGGAGTTGTTGCCGAGGTAGATCACACCATTGACATCTTCTTCCACCTTGCGGAGTCGTTCAGGGCTCGGGTGTCGTCGTACTAGGCCGTCCTCGTCGACATAGCAGATACGTGCTAGTCGTCTAAGCTTGCCGTTCTTGGCACCCAATACCTTGAGAGTGACTCGCTCAAGCAAGAGGTTCTTAAAGTCGGTCAAGTCATCGTCCAACTCTTGGGCACGTCGTAGACATGCAGTGAGGCAACGTTCATAACGACCATCTTGCTGCAGTTCTTGGTCAACATCCTCAACCGGTCGTGCATACCGCTCGAGTAGTCGTAGGTCGTCTTGTTCCTCGACGGATAAGTTCTCGTAGTTAGGGAGATCTATACCGTCGTCATTAAGCATCATGACCGTTGCCCTGAGGTTGGTTGTGGCGTTAGCCACGGGAACGTTAGTGACTTTTTCAGAGTTGGTAGTTGTCGTCTCCTCCCGTTGAGTTTGTTGGTTAGTGGCGTTAGCCACGGGAACGTTAGTGACAGGGTCGGAGTTAGTCGTAGCCTTCTCGTCCGGTTGATCAAGTTGATTAGTGGCGTTAGCCACGGGAATGTTAGTAGCCGATGGAGAAGGCCTTATGTCGTTGTTGTCGCCAAAGTCGTCTTCCAACTCTTCGTCACTAACTTCTCGGTAGTCGTAGACAACCTCACTGACCGACATCGCCTTGTAGACGGAGGCACCGTCTAAGCCTGTGCCGTTGAACTTAGCACGAGAGATGGCGTCAGCGTAGTTCAACTCCGAGGGGATGTGCTTAATGATGACGTCAAGTTGTTGACACATCTGTCGAATCTCCTTGAGGCGACGTCTTTCCACTATGGGAAGCTTCTTGTCGCGGCTTGGACGACGTAAGCGATAGACGGTGACCTCACTATCGCATAGGAGGGTTACTTGACGTGCTGGGAGTTGTGGTACCAATGGCTCCAATGGGGATTGATGAGGACGTAGTTGTGTCTTGACAGGGAGGTAGGCGGACGTGGATCGGATCCATAGAAGAGCACGGTATAAGGCGACCAGCTCCTTACGTGGAATACTCCACTTAGACTGAGTTAGCGGGAATACACCACCACGTGCCATCACCCTAGTCGTAGTGTTCTCACCGTTGATGCAACGTACGTCAACCCCCCAACATTCACCGGAGGCATCAGAGGATACCAATAAGGGGTAATTCTCCAAGTCGATATACCTCTCAAACCCGACGGTGGTAGTAACGTCGGAGCACAGAGTAACCCAGCCTCTGATACGTCGTACCAGATCGTCGGACAAGACGTCGTCCCAACTCTTGTAGTTGTTGCAGATCTCTCTCCATAGCAAGCGTCCTTGTAGGTCTAGTTCAACGTAAAGCCCCAGGGGGTCGTAGAGTGATGCCAGAGCAGCACAAGCCTGTAGTTTAGTGACTCTACCTTCGGGGACGTGTCCGGAGTAGACCGCGTGGAACTTATCTTGGCTTAGTCGTAGAACGTAGCCAAGGACTGACTTCTTCAAGTCGTGGTTGTCTTCACTGACGAGCCAGTTGCAGAAGTTCTTGACAGAATCAGACTTGAAGCCATGTCCACCGAAGACGTACGAGCCAAAGTCGTACGACTCACAGGCTCCTTCCTTAGTCCTTGCGCCGAAGAAGAGGTCATCGACGTACTTGAGCAAGAACATACGTAAGGGGATCTTGGGACCACGTAAGATATACCCGACACCAGTCGCAGATGGCCTGAGTAAGGCTCTCTCGACTTGCGTGTACGAGAGACGTGGAGGCTCTGCAGTCGTCAAGTTTTCTCTGGGGGCCGTCAGGTTGTCCTTAGCTGTCTGGACTAAGCCGTTGATCTCGGTGACTACGTCGTGAGTACAGGCTTCCAGCATACATGGGGCGTTGTTACTGCCGAAGGCAATACTAGACCACAAGACGGTGTAGTTGCCGATACACGTGTAGCTGGAGTAGCCGACGTCGTAGAGCGACGCTTTCATCTGACAGAACGCTTTTGAGACGTCTGCCGAGATGAAGTACCGGAAGCTCCGTAGTTGTAGTAGAACACCTTGTAAGTCGTTCTGGGACTTCCCACCACGTGCAGCAAACTGGTTCAACTTGCGGAAGTCCAGGACTATACGACACGGTGTCGTTGGGTGATGGTCTCGGAACACCATGTGGGAAGGCGTAAAGTGGTACGGTTTAATAACCACAGTGCCTTCTAACTTAGAAGTTCTAAGGCCGTACCACGTGTCATGGCGTCCCAGGCATCTTGACACTCGTTGAACGTAGGAATAGAGTGCCTACCACCGACGTTGTTGTCCTTGACAATGACGCAGAATCCTCGCTCAACGTAGGCCTGTAGTGCAGCTTCAAAGGATTGGCGTTGATCTGGAGTAAGTCGTCTAACTGATGCTGCACCTCTCTCGGCCGCGTTCTTGAAGTTGAACGGAGGACGTTCGTCGTTGAGCCAGGGTACACGTACACAAGCTCTACCAAGGAGAGTTGAGTCGTCCTGTATCCACTGACGGATAAGGACTTCCCAAGGAGGTAGGTTGTCGTCTGAGTGAACGTCGGCGTCTTCTTCTTCTTTCTCCATGATGTCATCAATTTTGTGGGGGGTCATGGAGTCCTTAGTGGTCGTAGTAGTTGGTGGGGTCGCCGCATAGTGGACGTAGTACTTAGTTGTAGGATCTTTCCCCGAGTGGTTACAGTCGGTCCGGCCCAAAAAGGAGTCTTGTGGGTAGATGTTGGCGTCGGAGCAGATGATGTCCTCCAGCATACCGTTGGGCAGAGTAGTAGTGTATTTATCCTGACGTAGGAATAGTTGATGAACGTGGTTTATCTTGTATGACGTCAGGATGTACTCTCTGTCACGGTCATCTGATAGTCCACCCTCTCCTGGTTGAGCAAATCTGACCATCTTCTCTGGTTCGTAGGGGGAGAAGTCGTGCTCGTCGTTAGTGATGACGTGCATACCCTCGGGGTTGATCTGGATGGTCGTCTTCAGTTTGCCAAGTGTAGGACAACCAAGCAGCACGGGGACGGACAAGTCGTCAGTGATGACAATAAATTCGTCGTCGATAGCGATCTTGTCAGTCGACACCGTCAGTCGAGCCGTGCCATTCACCTGTAAGGCACCACCGTCGGCCACAGCGATGTGGCGAGTGATAGAGCTCGTAACTATAGCGTCAGGGGCCTGGCGACGTAAGGCAGACTCGGTGATAAGTGAGACCTCGGCGCCAGTGTCAAAGAGAGCCGGGGTGACGGTACCTTCAACCTTGACGTTACCGATGACCATCATCATAGGAGCAGAATAGCTAGTCGTCTGAAGTCTGGGAGAAGTAGTAGTGGTATGGACATGTCGTGGTTGTTGAACTTGACCACGACCAGCGTCGATTATCATGTCGACGGAACTCGTTAGCCTTGGGGTTGGTGTTCGTCTCGAGGAGCTCGACTTAGACTTGGAGTTCTTAGTCACATCGGTAACAGTGTAGTCTATCGCTCTTGATCCTGCACGCGTCTGCCGTATGACGTGGGTTACCACATATACGACAACGCGTCGCGAGATCAGCGGGTTGGTCTTGGGAGCACTCCTTTGCCGAATGTCCACGTCGTAGACAGCGATAACACTTCAGTCCGGATAGGTCACGGCCCATATTGACGTGATGTAGAGATGAGCCTTCACCATCCGTCGTGTAGTCGTCATCGGCACGTTCCACAGAGTGAATGAAGTCTTCACGTTTACGGTAGGGCTGTCGTTGCCAGGGTCGTCGATCATTAGGACTATAACGTCGACCGTAGCTTCCCTGTGAACCGTCTCGACGTGATGTACCATCGCGCTCCCCGTCGTCCTTGCGGTCGGGGGCATTAGTCATACGTCGGTGCTGACGTAGGACCACCTCCTTGAACTCAGCGTAGCTCACTTCCTTGTCGTCCAAGTGGTCGTTCACACGGAGCCGTAGTTCGTTGTTGTTCAAGCCGTTGTAGAGCTTCCACTTGAGTTTGTACTCCAGAACCGGGGACCCCAAGTGGTAAAGCTCGGTGCTCAAGTCTTCCAGATGTTCAACAAAGTCGTAGACAGAACCCTTGCCTTGAGCGCAGTTGTTGAAGGTGCGCTCTGTCTTGTGTAGGTGTTCATCAGTGTCGAACGTCTTCCGTAGCTGTTTGATGATCTTCTTAACTTGTCGTTCATAGGCTTGATAACAACGTGTAGGAGGTATCATACCGCCAGTTACTTCCTTCCATACCTTAGCCGACGTGTACCTCTTCAGCCAAAGGTAACGTACAACGTCAGGGTGGCCTTCAGTCTCGTGGTGCATCTGCGCGACCCAAGTCGTACCAGAACGGTCGTCTTTAGCGCCCTCGAAGTTCTTCTCAGGCTTGAGGGTACGGATCACGTTCTGCATGGTGTCGAAGTCCTTCACCGTGATGGGGTTTTGGCAACGACGATGGCCGCATCCGTAGCACCGATCAGTAGTTGTCATACCACGTTGGGGAGGTACGTAGTACGCGCCAGAGGTTAGACCAGATCCTCTTGGTAGTCGTCCATGAGTACGTTGACGTCTGCGTGGTTCCTCGGAAGAATCACTTGAAGAGGATCTTGATCTTCTGGGTCTTCTTCCCTTACGGTAGTAGCTTCCAGCTGAACTTCCGTCGTCCGACTCATATTGGCGTCGTTGAGGTCGTCGACGAGAGCCACCTCCTCTCTGACTGGAGTGGAGGGTGTCTTCCGATAGAGCGTCATCTTCTTCTTGAATTCTGCGACGTCCTTGGGGGTGATAGTCAGCCGGAATGTAGACTGGTTGTGGTGGGTGTTGAACACGGAAGGGTTCACGACCGAGGGGGAAGGGTCCGTAAACCTGACCAGGGTCGTTGTTGAGGGGGTTGTCGTGATATACTTGTGGAGGAGGTCCATGCGGAACAGGCTGGTCTGACGGCCTCGCGGGGTCCAGAAGTAGTGGCCTCCTGAGCACAGCTGGCGGAACGACGTTGGAGTCGGTGTTGATACCAATGGAGGCGCCAGAGCCAGCACCAATGCCGTTGTTATTGTCGTTGTTGTTGGGGTTAGCAGGCATACAGATAGGAGAGTGCGAATATAACAAATCGCTGGTATTGATTACCACGTATTGGTTCCAACCAATGCCAATCTCCTCTTGAATTGACGTTATAACTCAAACGTCTATATATAAAGTGAATAAGTCGTCAAATAGACGTAGTTGACTACTCACTATACCACCATAGAGGGTCTTCGTCATAAGACTAACCATGAGGTACAGGGTCACTCTTCTAGTAGTCATAGATATAGAGTAACCTGGGTCATATGATACGTTAGCGTAGGAGATAAGTTGAATCACGTATCGCCAGACCGTAGGGGCTTGGAATAGGTAACGAATAGCCCGCACTTAGCCACCGATGACGCAGCAGGTATGAGACTAGACGTTACGTGACATCCACCATGTTGATGCTGAAGTCGTCAGGGAGAATGTCGATGAAGTTGGCACTCTGAAGAGTACCAGTGGGAACCATCCCGGGCGGACATAGCAGCCGTTAGGCGACCATACCATCGGAACCCACGTTCGTGTACGTCAGGTAGTGGCGTACACAGTAGATGCAGTTGAAGTAGAACCCCCGGTTTATAGTAGTTGATGTGGTTGTGGCCACGTACCGTGGTAGAGGTTCTGAACATACCATAGGAGCAACTTCTTCAACCGCGGACGGGATGTGGTAGACGTCTCACCATAGCCCGTAGAGGTGACATGAGGTCGGATCCACCTTGTTGAAAACCGAACGGTCCCGTGTGACCGTCGTTGAAGGCCACACAAACCGTCAAAATGTCAACATCGTCAGGGGGTGAGTCTTCTTCAGTCATCTGCTCAGGAGTAGATGTCCCTTCAACGTGTAGTTGCTCTTCACTAGTGTCTCCAGGAGTAGGTGTCGCCCATGCAAGAGGGGAGTTGAACGCCGTAGAAGAGGATGAAGGATCTTCTTGTTCTTGTTCGGCCTCTAGTCCATCATGGGCCGTCAACTCTAGTCGCTGGTCGTCAGGCAGTGGATCAACATCTGGCAGATCTATGCCATCCGTGTTGATGACTGCGACCGTAGCACTAGGCGTATCAGGAGTAGTCACATCTTCTTCAAACTCCTCTGGTTGGCACCGGTAGTCGTATACCACTTTGGTGGTAGTCATGGAGTTCAACACTGCAGAGGGGTCAATGACTTCACCAGAGGTTCTTGCCCGAGATATACTATCAGCGTAGTTGAGTGCGGAAGGGACGTGTAGTATGATGACGTCGAGCTCCTTACAGAGCTTTCGCACTTCAACTAGTCTTCTTCTCTCGACAGCAGGTAGCCTCTTGTCGTTAGCAGGACGGCGAAGTCGGTAGATAGTGATTTCACTATCACAGAGTAGTCGCACCTGCCTTGGCTGGAGGACTGGAGCTAGTGGATCCAGTGGAGCTTGGTAGGGCTTGTAGTAGGTTGGCACAGGAAGGTAGGGCGACATCATCCTGAGTAGTTGAAGGCCTCTGTAGAGAGCGACTAGCTCCTTGCGAGGGATAGTCCACGCCGTCTGGCTCTTCGGGAACACACCACCACGACTGAGTAGTCTAGTGGAGATCGTCGTATTGTCTGTACAGCGTATGTCTACGCCCCAGAGGTCAGTAGACGCATCCGTACAGACTAGTAGTGGCTGTTCTCGGACATTGACATGCCGAGGGACTCCCTGGGTAGTGACGGCTTGACACTCCTTCACCCAATCGCCGAGGTCGTTGGCCACGTTAGTATCAACAGGGTCGGACCACGACTTGTAGTTCTCACAAATACGTCTCCATATTAGTCTACCCTTCAGGTCATACTCTATGAAAATCCCAAGTGGGTCATAGAGAGAAGCTAGTGCCGAACAAGCTTCACGTTTAGTAGTCACTCGACCAGGTAGAGAGCCAGAGTAGACCACGAAAAGAAGCTCACCACGGTAGTGGTACCCTAGTAGAGACCTGGCACTAGTATCTTCTGTAGTTGTTTGGGACCACGATCTCAAATTCTTGATCGCATCCACCTTGAATCCGTGTCCACCTAGAAGATGTAGTGAGAAGTCGTTAGCCTGAGTGGCTATCTCGGGAGTATCACCGCCGTTGAACAAGTCATCCACGTATTTGAGTAGTACCAGCTCCTTGGGAATATGAGGCCCAAGGCGAATGTAGTCGAAGGCCTCTGGAGAGGGTAGTAGTAGAACCTTCTCCAAGTCTTCGTCATTATACAAGTGGGGGTCGATTAGTGGACTCATAGTAAGACTGGCACCGACACCCTGTAGTGTTTCTGCTTCCTCCGTGACATCGTGAGTACAACATTCAAGAAAGTTGGGGGCACTAGTCGTGCCGAAGGACACACTGCTCCAGAGAACAGTGTAGTCACCAATACAAGTGTAGTTGGTGTAGGCCAAGTCGTAGAGGGAAGCCTTCATTTGACAAAAGGCCTTACTTATATCGGAAGCCACGAAGTAGCGAAAGCCCCTCAGTTGTAGTAGGGTGCCTTGTAAGTCGTTCTGAGTTCGGCCGCCACGTAGTAGGTACTTGTTCAGTACTCTGTAGTCTAGCACAATTCTGCACGGGGTAGTAGGGTGATTATCCCTAAATACCGTGTGTGCAGGGGTATAGTGCTTGGGCTTCATTACCGTAGTACCCTCGTAGTGAGTGCCCTTAGTGAGCCTATCCCAAGCTTGCTGGCATTGGTCAAAAGAAGGACCCTTATTGTAGTTGTCCAGGGCGTTGTTCTGCACTATAGTACAGAACCCACGATCGAGATAGGTCTTCAGAGCTTGTTGAAAGGCTTCGACTCGAGCGGTCGTCAGTCGTTTAGTAGACCGAGCACCACGAGCGGCTGCTTGACGGTAGTTCATTGGTGGTCTACTAGAGTCCTTCCACGAGGCACGTACGACCGGTCTTCCGAGTGGGGTAGTCTCATCATAAGCCCACTCGCGTCGTAGTGCTTCCCATGGAGGCAGATTGTCTTCATCACATAGTTGGTCTTCTTCGTCGCCCGAGTCATCGTCGTCATAGTTGGCCACGGTGGTATCAGACAAGCCGTAGCTAGTAGTATCCGATACACCGTAACCATTTTTGGGGGGTAGTGAACCTTTGATCTCCGCTGTAGTAATCTGATGAACGGAGATAGTACTGGTTCTGTTCCTCCCGTGGTTACATGGGCCTTGGCCACGAATCAATGAGCGATCATTGATTGTAGTAGTATCGGTATCAGGGTACAATACCGGGAACCAAGGCGTAGTGGGCGACAACGTGAATCCGTTGTAGTGAAAGGTGTCACATCGCTCTTGCAGGCATAGTTGGTTGATATACTTGATCTTGTAGTTGGTGAGGTAGTCGTCTTGGTCTTTAGTGTCTTCCAACGGTGGATCTTCTTCCGCAAAGTGGAAGGGCTTCTCGGCCTCACAGGGCTTGTCATAGTTGGTCTCGATGTTGTAACCATCAGGTCCTAGTATGATGCATGTCCGCAGTAGTGACATTGTCGGACAACCAAGAATAACTGGTGTAGTTAGTGAGACCGTAGTGACTAGGAAGGTGTCAACCTGGGTATTACTGGGAGTAGAGACCCGAAGCCGAACCGTCCCGATAGTACTCAAATGACCACCGTTAGCGGCGCTTAGTGAGTTGGGTATATTAGTCTCGAGGACAGCATCTGGGGCTACGTAGTTGAGGCAGTCGGCAGTGATTAGTGAGACGTCCGCCCCGGTGTCATAGATGGCAATGACCTCAGTGTCCTCAATAGTGACATACCCAGTCATCATGCCTTCACGATGTCGTACACGAGGATCCGGGGTAGAAGGCCGGTCTCGCGTGCGACGTAGTGTATGGCAATGATAGTCCTCCGAAGGTGCGGCGTCGTCAAGGAAAGTAGCATGGACGTTAGTATTAGCTCTAGTCCTCGCCGGTGTGCGAGACTGTGCCGCTCTCGTAGTTGGTGTTGGCAACCTACGAGGTGGGTCATTAGTGCCCCTCGCAGTAGTTGGTAGTTTAGCGCCGCATACATAAGCCAGATGCCCCGGGTGATTGCACCGATGGCAGACAATCCTCTCGGTGTTTACACGGCAGGCATCAGTAGTGTGGTTGGGGTTGCCGCAGATCTTACAGCGATCGGCTAGTTCTGCGGGAGTAGTCTCCTCACAGTTCTTGGCCGAATGCCCGTCCTGATGGCAACGAAAGCAGGTGAAACCAGTGGCGTCGTTCTTGATGGCTAGTAGATGTTGTATCGAGTAGTCATCGTCATAGAGCTCGTCTCCGTCGACAAAGTTGACAGATCGAGCTTGTTGTGGGCGAGACCTCTGAGGACTAGTCGAGCTCCTCGGTGTGTAGTCAGTGTGGGAAACCCGTCTACCACGGGACTCGATCGATGAGTCCCTAGGTCTAAACTGATTAGGCCGACCTTGACCCTTGGGATAGTAAGGAGCCGAAGACTTAGTCGCATCCTTAGTCTCATAATCGACGCCATAGTAGTTGGTCAGCTGCTTGTGATGGAGTAAGACACGGTCTCTGAACTGCTCAAAAGACATGTCGTCGTTCATGAGGTCCACGTCTAGTCTCTGTCGTAGTAGCATAGATCTCAGACCCTTGTGGAGTCTTAGTTTGAGATCACGATATGGAACAGGGGAGCCGAGAGCATATAGTTCAGAGGCCATAGTCTCCAATCTCTGTATGAACTTGTAGACGGTACCACCTTCTTGAACACAGTGGGCCAGATCATCACTAGTGCGTTGAACATGGCCGAGAGTGTCGTAGTGATACCTCAGCCGTTCAAGTAGTTGTTGTAGTTGGCGGACGTAAGAACGGTGGCACCTAGTGGGAGGTTGTATCCCATCAGTCAGGACACTCCACACGTACGAAGTAGTGTAGCGCTTAAGCCACAAATATCGTACGACATCTGGATGACCTTCCGTTTCCGTGTACATAGTTTCAATGAAACTAGTACCGGAGCGGTTGTCTTCACAACCCTTGAAGATAGTCCTAGGCTTAAGACTATCGACCACACGCTCCGCCGAGTCGTAGTCCTTGATGGAGACTGGGGCAGAACAAGCGTAGTTGCTGCATCCCTCGCACCAACCGTAGTGGGCCATTCCCCTCTTACGAGGAACGTAGAAGGGGCTTGGGGACGCTGCAGGCTGTAGTGGTCCAACCGGGGGATAGCCTTCAGCGTGATGTGGGGGTACACCAGACTGTGAATACATGTAGTTGGCATGATCCTGGCGTAGTTGAGGTTGGCCACGTTGGTATGGTTGATGCTTAGTCGGGTCCCCGGAAGGGGATCTTGGATAGTTATTGCTTAGTTCATACTCCACAGGATAGTAGTTGTATTGTTGCCCGTGGGGTTGGTGATGAACTTGGTCAGTTGGATGCTGTTGTGGGCGTCCAGGCACATAGTATGATGGAGACAACTGAGGGGCACCAAATGCACGGTAGCCGTTGTTGATCTCCAAAGGTATGTAGTGTGGTGGTACATAGTGCGGTGGAGGTGGTGGTAGTAGCTGAGCTCGGTGATCAGTGGGCACCGGATGTTGGCCACGTTGGTGTATGTTCCTCGGCCACTCGTCAGCCAAAGCCATATCACCATCACCGCGTGTAGTAGGCACGCCACCATGTAATGGAGCAGGAGCGTTAATCCTTAGTGGAGGCACCGATGTAGGATTCCCCTCAACGTTCTCGATGTGCAGTCCCTGAGGAACTGAGTGGTGTTGGGCAGCAGACAGATTAGGTTGGCGTAGTGCAGGAGGTAGACCACGACTAGTTCGGCTGCCATCGGCCTCGTCCTCGGTAGTGCGGAGAGTAGGCGGTTGCCTTCCACTAGTAGCATTAGTGGGAAGGACTAGTGGGGGGTGAACAACAACGTCGTCAATAGTAGGGTCGCCACCAGCAGGTGGCGGGCGTTGTTCACCTTGCTGCTCCTGTAGTCCGCCTTGTAGTGGGGTCAAACCATCTCCAAGGCGAAGGTTGGGATTGTTCTGGGGGTCAGCGTGACGAGAGTAGTCCATAGTGTAGACTCAGGAAGTCGCTGATAAAGTCGTTCTGCAATCCCTTTACGCAACAAGGAGATGGTAGAGAAACCATAGAAAGTAGAAGCACCAGGGATAAGACCAAGGCCTAGTCCGCTGGTGACTGGATCGTGGTTTTACGCACTCACCAGGTTTTAAATAGCACTACAGGCATGGGTCCGGCCGAGTAGTGACTAACAAGTAGTAGAACCACAAGTTAGATTTGCAAGCTCAACAGCATAGTTGGTTACCCAACCATGACTGCCTAGTAGCGCCGGCTACTAAACAGATTTGCAAGCTCATCAGCACTATCAGATCAGGAAAGGGCCTTCACTGATAGTGACTGACTAGTAGCGCCGGCTACAAGCCAGATTCACAACCTCAGTAGTATTGCAGTGTGCGAACAAGTTCGCAGAGGCTGCAATAACTGACTAGTACCGCTTCTAGTCAGGTTTTCGCTGTGCTGAACATAAAATTGATAACCTGGCTGTCGTAGTGGAGGTTCTCCTATTGGTGTAGCGAAGTTCCCTTTGCCTCGGGCGCTAGTAACCGGCGACGTCTCCGAAAGTTTTCGGAATCACTAGTGAGGGCCAGCAACAGATAGCTCACTAGTGACCCAAGGGTAGGCAATGCCTACTAGGCATTGACTGCCACCTGGGCTCTCCCCAGTGTTTACGTACCCTTAGTACCTGGCTTGTTGTGAATGTGATTAATTGATTAGTCACTAGTGGAAACTTCACGTGCCAGACCTCAAACAATAGTGGTTATCTACATCAACTTAATGCTTAATCATCTCAGCTGTCACTTCTCTTCTCGAAATAGTCAGCCAAGTGATAGTGAATATAAACATAAATGGTACCATATAGTATAACATAGTGGACTGTGAATAGTATAGTGAACTGGGGGCCTCTGTCAAATCCAAGAACTGGGCCACGGCCAAAAACCAAGGCCAAAGGGTATATCTCCGGAAGGCTAGTGGGGGTGTTGTGAATTCGTAGTAGGACCATCAAGATAAATCAGATATCTCGACCACGTTGTAGCGTCCCATCACATAGCCTAGTCGAAGCCCAACATACCGGTAGTCAAAACCAAGAACTAACGTTCGCTGTCAAATACCAAGAACGGGAACGTCACCGGTAGTTGAGGAAGTACATCAGTAGTAGAATGGTGTTTTACCGATGCCTGATATCTAGTTAAGCAAGGTAATGGCGAACGTGATTGGCGCGGTAAAATGTGGTAGCTCGCGCCCAAGGGTCTTGTGCGCGCCTCGGCCAGCAGAGCGCGCCGTAAATCGATTGCGCTATGACGTGCTCGACAAGATAGGCTTGCCGTTGGCTCACGTGTTAGTCTACGCTTGTCTAGAAAAGACGTCCACGTCTCTTGTCTACGCTTGTCTACACCTGTCTGGCGTTTTTCCTCTGTGAGCTAGCTCTCGAGCGGTTGACTGGTAGGGAGCCACGGCTTGTAGCCCCCCTTTTTCGCTTCGCCCCCCCCCCCCCCGACTTTCTCTCATCGGTTCGACCCTCCTTCGTTGCGTCGCTCTTCACCCTCTGACCGCTCAGGATCCCCTTCTCGCCCCTCCGATCCGAGGCATGGTAACCAGAAGGCTACGAGTCGACGTATCAAGCCTGCCTGTCCACGAGTCGGAGGGCGACCGAAGTCTCCCGTTCTGCACGAATTTCAACATGAAACCTTCAAGGCTAACCGGCGCCTTGCCCTCTGCGGCTCTCTCTCACGTTCTGGCCCCTAGCGGCCTTCCTCTGCCCTCCGTGGCTTCGATAGTCCCTAGTCGACTTATTACTCGCCGACCAGCCCTCTGCGGCTGTGGTACCACTCCGTGGTCAGTTTAAGATACCTGGAGTTCCCATGACGGAATGTACACTGATTAAGACTTGTTCCTGCTCAACAAGTTTGTTGCCGAGTTAATCAATTGGGCCAATCATGGTCGCACTATACTTTTGTCAGTTAAGTGGATCTTCGAAGGGTCACCCTTCCTCCCCGCGCATGGCTAGGAAACCTGACGACACTCCCTCTTCTGAGAAGGCCGCGGCAGATAAAGCAGCCGCTGACAAGGCCGCCGCTGACAAGGCCGCCGCTGACGAGGCCGCCGCTGACAAGGCCGCCGCTGATAAGGCCGCCGCTGACAAGGCCGCTGCTGAGAAGGGGACGCCTAAGCGACTCAGGAAGGCCAACGCCTCCAAGGCATCTACCTCCGATCAGACCGAAGATAACAAGAAGAAGACGTCCCCTCCTTCGAGCTCCTCGAAGCCCCCGTGGCCGACGACGACGAGAGGGAAGAAGATGACGGCGTCGAAGACGGGGAGACCGACGCCGACCACACTCCCAAGAAGTCGAAGTCTGCCAAGACCTCCAAACTCCTGGCCGAGATCGCCAAGGCTTCCAAGAAGTCGGGGAAGAGACTCCCGTCATCGAGATCCCCTCGAAAGATGCCCCGAGTCCGAGTAACTCCATAGGCTCTGGGGAAGCGGCTATGTCCCGTGCCGCGAACCATTTCGTGACCAAGCTGATCGAGGGCCTTAACAACAAGTCTCCTGCCGACGGCTCCGACGAGGCCTCTAAGAAAGACACCCTCAAGGCCGCCGCGGACGCTATCAGAAAATCTGGTATAGGCAGCTTTGACCCCAAGCTTTTCAACATGGACGCCCTGGCAGCCGCCATCAAAGACAACAACTACATCCTAACGGAGCCCCTAGAGTCTTTCTGTGGTGACCCCGAACTCGAGAAGGAGGGCTTGGCCTACTTCGCCTCATGCCTACTATCTTGGGCCGTTACGGTTGCAATCTTGGGAGTTTGCGATTGGGGCCTAGCGATGAGTCATGCCGTACACGTCCTTTTCTCCGTCCAGTTCTCGGGCACCTCTAATAAGTTCGGCGGTCTGCCTCTCTGCAAGGCCTACGACACCCATGTTCGGCAGGGACTCTACCAAAGGGATCTCCATCCAGGATGCTCTCAGCCACCTGTCTGACGTCGACGCCTCTCAGCTGTTGATTCTGTCCTCCCAGGTCAGCTCGCGCAACGACAAGTGGAAATCCTCCGACAGCCGCGGTCACAAGCGCTCTCGGAATGACAGCTGGAACTCCTACTACAACTCCCATTCTAGTAACTACTACTGGAACAAGAACTGGGGCAGTAGCAGCTGGGGTAACGACTGGTACAGCAGCTGGTATCCTAACTCCAAACGTTGGAAGAGTAGCGATGACAAAAAGGATGACGACAAGAAGAAGAAAGACGAGAAGGTGAACAAGTGAAGTCGATCGACTCTAGAGATTCTTTTGAGCACTCACTACCAATATCCCCATCTTTTTTCTCCTCATCTATTCTCTCGCACCGAGCTTTATGTTGTTGTGTTTGTCAGTCCCCTGGGACGAGCAACGGCGGAGGCCATCATGAGCCGCCCCCAGTCGATACCTCTCCTACCATCCCGGCGGCCCACTCTCCGGAGTCACCCGATTCCGCCGAGGCCGTGCGTGCACCGCGTGTCGTGCATCCGGAGCCTCTGGCGGACACGAGCGTCATTGCCCTAGCTGACCTCCATCGGTTAGTGACGGCGTCTCCCTCCCCGACCCGCAAGCGTCCGAAGGTACCAACCTACGCTCTAACTTATCAGAAATGGTTTTGCTACTTTACGCCGAGGATTTCACGCATCGGTAGTGGTGCGCAACCGCGGGCCGTCCGCTGCGAAGACTTAGGGAAGCCCATCAAGGCGTCCTCGCCAGAGGAACATCTTTCGGTTTCCTGCGACATGGCACACCCTCTCAAGGAAGCTCCGGGACTACCTGACACGGTACGAGCGGCTATCGCAGCATAGGAAAGACTGGGACCAGAAGTGCTTGTAAAGGCGCGTTTGGAGGTCATGAAGTTCTGGGAAACCCGCCGGAAGCAGCTGGAGTCGGCTACAGAGGACTCAGTACGCAGCATGCCGGAGGAGGTGAGAGCTGTGGCAGGAAAGTTAAATCTCCCTCTATTTAAAAAGAGATGCTGGAGGCCACGGGCTACCCCGACGCGTCGCTCGCGGAGGAACTGCAGAACGGATTGCCCCTGACAGGGACCTTCGAGGTTCCTGAGTCGATTTTCAGACGGAATCGGGGGAAGCTGAATAAGCGCAGTGTCATGGACCTCGGAGAGTTGTTGGATGCGGGTCCAGACTTGGCGAAGAAGATGGCAAAGGAAGCTGGAGGGCAACCCATCCGAGTGGGATGAGACTCTTTGGAAGAGCGCGATTGAGGAGACCGAGGCCAAGACAATGATTGGCCCCATTCCGGTTGGGAGCCTGGACACTCTCTTCGAAGGCGGTTTTGTGGCCAGTCCCCGATTTCCGGTAGTACAAACCGATAAAGTTCGTCCTTGTGACGATTTCAAGAGATCGAACGTAAAACCGCACAATGATATTCCTGAACAAAGTTTCTTTGCCTACTCCGGAAGCGGCCATAGCCGTGGCACGGGAATATGCGAGGACAATAGGGTCCGCCGACATCAGATGGTGGAAGTCTGACCATGCAGCTGCATATAGGCAGGTTCCGTGCGACTGTGAGTCGCACAAGGTGAGCCCGTCGCTCTGGGGGTCCGGCTCGGGAGCTCCCGCTCTGTAGGTTGCTCGTGCTCAGGTTACTGTCGTCCTACTTCGGGATCCGTCTTCTGGTAAAGCCTCGGCCTTCTTCCATGTGGCACAGCCTTTCGGCGCATCGTCTTCAGTCATCAACTACTGTAGAGTATCCCAGGCCCTGGCGCATCTGGGCAGGATACTGCTGGCGCTGATCTTGATAAACTTTCTTGACGATTACTTCGCCCCCGAACGCGCGTCCTCTGTTGACTCTGGCTATGAGGCCTGGCGGTGGCTTCACGTTATCCTTGGTTGGAGACTGAAGGAGCCAAAGTGCGTCGGACCCACGTCGGATCTTTCCGTCCTAGGCCTCGGCATATCGACTTCTGGAGGCAGTCTACACCTATCACTACCCGAGGAGAAGAAGGCCAAGATCATCGATAAGATTCAGGAGGCTCTCTCCGAAGATAGACTCTCATCTTCGGCGGCTGCGAAGCTGGCCGGCAGACTCTTATTCGCATCTACGGTTCTACCATCCAATGCTTGCAGGCCTTACCTACGGGAGGTAATGAGTCACATACACCGACCCGACGTCCAGAAGCTCTCAACGAATCGTCCGTTCGCTGTTACTGCGTTGACGCGCCTAAAGGAGATGCTGCGGGGGGCCGAGGCTGTCCGGCACATCTCACTCATGGAAGATTCAGGCATTTCCTCAGTGCGCCAGGCTTGCATTTTACTCTGATGCAACATCAGCGGGCGGTATCGGCGCGGTGGCTAGCGCTAAGGACTTTGTTCGACCGATTTATGCAGCATGTGAGGCACCAGAGTGGTTTCACGCCAGACTCCTCGACCGGAAGACTCAGATCATTGCCCTTGAGCTTTTTGCCGCCCTGGTTTCAATCGAGACCTTCGGCAGATATATGTCGGGGCGCTGGGTTATAGTCTTTGTGGATAATGTGGCCGTTGAGCAAGCTTTTAGTGAAAGGGTACTCCAAGCACGCGGACTTGAACCACATGATCACGAAGTTCTGGCATTCCTGCGAGAAATTCCACCTCAAGATATGGATTGATCGAGTGCCGTCAGAGCTTAATCCAGCCGATAAGCCGAGTAGGCGCATCTTCGATGAGATAGTGAGGTCGTATTCCAGGAAGGAACACCGTTTCCCTTCTTTGGACTAGTGTGCACCAGCATGTTGATTTCGCAGTTTCGGGAGAAGCCCGCATTGCGTTGAGAACCAATGACAGTCCTCCAGGGTCTTCCTCGAGGTACTTCCGTCGCGAACTCACTTCGCGCAAAGGGGTTTATCGGGGACCTGCTCAGTTCTTCCGCGACTCCTTTTCCCCAGCTCGCCGGGCTCTCGCTGCTTCTTTCGGGGTGGACAGTGTTCTTCCCTAGTTTGCGTCTGTTACGTGTCGTCCCAATGGCCGACCAAGCTCCCTCTGGAACCGTCGGTTGCGGCTCAAGAGATATGCACATGGCTCCCTCAAGTCGGGGTTCCAAACCTGGGAAGAAGTGGGATCTGAAGTCTCCGACGACGATATCCAGACTGTCGTCACAACCGGGCATGCAGATCTACTGAGGATGTTCGTAGCTCGAGCCAACTCCGGCTCGCTCCGCGGACCCATCTGGGAGTTGCTGATATCAACAGCCACGCGCTTGCAGAGTAGATCCACGTCACGCACGTCGCTCGAAGCCGAGGGGGCTCCAGCCGAGGCAGGTACCAGGCT
>JABANP010000484.1:0-40260 GCA_013115135.1 Perkinsus olseni
TTAGTGCTATAGAGCGCACTAATCCCGGAGAGGAAGACTCCTTGAGTTTTTTGGCCCTCCCGCCACTCCCCTGTAGGGTTTTATCCGTGAGGGGGGAAGAGTAGAGCTTCTGCCGATATCCAGGCTCAGTGAAAGCACCTCCCAACGATCAAGCACTTGCTGAGCCCTTGGATCTCGGTAGTGTGTATGGGTGTATGCGTGTTCGCACGCTCAGCACTCCGGTGCAATGGCAGACGGGCCGGCGTTGTTCCCCTGCGTGGTGTCCTCAACAGAGGCACGTGAGTCAGAGGTTTCACGGCCCATCCCTCCTCATGATGAAGAGGATGAGAAGCTTGCCGGATGATCCGGCACGAGTGCTGTGCAGAGCAGTCTGTCTCACCAGGCGGTCTCCATTTGCTGCCGCTAACAATCGTTGGGCAGTCTGCGCGTACACAGCACTTCCCCCAACGGGAATCCACGTCGGTCGGACCCAAGCGCCGCGAGTTAGAGGATTTAACAGGCTATAGTTTGTGATCCAACGGCTGGTCCGTGGATGCTTGGCTGAGCAGCAGAGCAACGCCAAGCGATACGTAGCGGCTACCCACTGGTGAACAGCTTAGGATGTGGTTTCCTCGCCGTACTGGAGTGGTCGTCTATCGGTTAGATTTAGATTTCCTGTGTTACTACGTCAGAAATTAGCCCCCAGGGTGCGAGAATACAACGAGAAATGCGAATCTCGACGCTTCTCCTTCCTCATGCGTGCACCACATTCTTCGAACGACTCCTCAAAACTCATTCAGTGCCCGGGATAATGCGTGTATACCAGCCCTGTCCTCTGCAACATAGTCCATCGAGGAGCAGCGGTTGACTCGAGCAACTCGAGTAAGCCCACTATATGCCCTCTAACATTCGAAGAGACGCTCACCACCGGCCAGCACTGTATGTCACGACTGATTTCGGCTCTGGTGGCTCAATCGGATAGAGCGTTGGACTTCTAATCTAAAGGCGGCGGGTTCAAGTCCCGCCCAGAGTATATGTTCCAGCACATACAGTAGATCAGAACCGCCTGTTCTAGCTCCTCAACTAGTGCCAGAATGTTTAACTTCGACAGCCGGATTATTCTACTGCCAGTTCACCTCAGCCTGAGGTGAACTGGCAGCAGAGCAAAT
The DNA here is from genome assembly GCA_013115135.1 of Perkinsus olseni. Classification (NCBI taxonomy): domain Eukaryota; phylum Perkinsozoa; order Perkinsida; family Perkinsidae; genus Perkinsus; species Perkinsus olseni. The sequence continues at coordinate 1,149 of JABANP010000484.1, forward strand.
CGGCTCATAAGAATAGAAACTCCTTCTTGGGAGTCCACCCACAAGCTACTGAGCATAATAGACTAGGTGGCCTAGTCTAGGCCACATTGGGGATTCGTTCAAAGGCAGCACTCCCAGGCAAGGAAGTTAGGATTCCTGCTTGAACGCAAGCGTGGAGCCGCACCGCTCGGCTCCAGAAGTAAGTGTAACCTCACTGGCCCTCAAGTAAGGGTTATCACCCTAGAAGTATCGAAGGCGTAAACAGCTTCAACTTTCGGGTCACAGTTAACTCAATCCAGCTGAAGCCGAGTCGATCGTAGTGGGTGATTCTCTCTCAAATTGCATTCTTTCGCATCGCGAGATTCACTCATCTCTGAGAGGGCTCCTCTTTGACTATCCAACCCAAGTTTCAACTTTAAACCCAACAATCATAAATCCTCACAGCAAGTGCTACATGTAACATCATGTAGACTAACCATCCTGCTGAAGCTCGCCTTCTCACTATTCAAAAAAACGGGGGCTAATTGCCTTCACCCATCCCGTTATGAGCTTTCACTCTCAAAGACGATCTCTTACCCCTGCTTGGGGACTGATCGGCTTCCTCGCTACCTGAGCAGAATGACCTCACCACCAGATGATATCATGTAGGTAGAGATGAAGCACGAATGAAGTCTTCATTATGAAGACGACTGTTAACGGGAGTGGATACCGGCTCACTGAATCCTCACAAGCCCGTTCGTTACTTTCCAGATCAATCAAGGTTTCCGGGCGCTTAGAGCCGCTACCACCATTCCCGACTGGCGAGTTCTCAGAAACATCATCGACGTCTTTAAATTCGCTCGGTCCATGTGGACTCCTGGGATACTTCTCGTCGTCATCCGAGTCGCTCGAGTCTTGTGAACTCGCCATTTCGGGGTTCCTCGCTACTTGGGTGTAGCTATAGGGCCTGTCCGATCCATTCGGCTTGAGCATACCCAACAACCTCTTAAATATGGACGCCTCACCAGGCGTTGTCAGAATGCCGAGGACAGCGAAGGTGCTGAGGATGAAACCAAGACGCATTATGAAAAGTCTGATCAGAGCGGGCGGGGTGAGTTGGGAAATGTATTTTTGCGCGTGATCGTTGAGCGTGGGCGCGCGAAGAACTCCGTGACCGACATGTTTCCGACCAGCGAAGTCCTCTGGTTTCATCAGGATGCTCCATGATTAGCACTGCTAATCAAGGCAGCTGAATCTAGGCGCAGCCTCCTCAGCTCAAGTTCCCATTTACTTCCACTATTCAACAACCTTCTCCATCACTGGGTGTCTTACGCTTTCCCTGCAGATGCCCCAGAACGACTTACTGTCGAACTGAAAGAGGTGCTCAACAACAACTCGCTAATGTGATGATATCATCCTCGACCCCCATATAGGCTACGGCAACGGCCCTATCCGCCAATTTGCTGATGTCTCAACAACAACAACAACTCGCTAATGTGATGATATCATCCTCGACCCCCATATAGGCTACGGCAACGGCAACCCTATCCGCCAATTTGCTGATGTCTCAACAACAACAACAACTCGCTAATGTGATGATATCATCCTCGACCCCCATATAGGCTACGGCAACGGCCCTATCCGCCAATTTGCTGATGTCTCAACAACAACAACAACTCGCTAATGTGATGATATCATCCTCGACCCCCATATAGGCTACGGCAACGGCCCTATCCGCCAATTTGCTGATGTCTCAACAACAACAACAACTCGCTAATGTGATGATATCATCCTCGACCCCCCATATAGGCTACGGCAACGGCCCTATCCGCCAATTTGCTGATGTCTCAACAACAACAACAACTCGCTAATGTGATGATATCATCCTCGACCCCCCATATAGGCTACGGCAACGGCAACCCTATCCGCCAATTTGCTGATGTCTCAACAACAACAACAACTCGCTAATGTGATGATATCATCCTCGACCCCCATATAGGCTACGGCAACGGCCCTATCCGCCAATTTGCTGATGTCTCAACAACAACAACTCGCTAATGTGATGATATCATCCTCGACCCCCATATAGGCTACGGCAACGGCCCTATCCGCCAATTTGCTGATGTCTCAACAACAACAACTCGCTAATGTGATGATATCATCCTCGACCCCCATATAGGCTACGGCTACGGCAACCCTATCCGCCAATTTGCTGATGTCTCAACAACAACAACAACTCGCTAATGTGATGATATCATCCTCGACCCCCATATAGGCAACGGCAACGGCCCTATCCGCCTAACAGGCTCCTGACTGGTATAGTTATATATGGGTTTCCATGGTGACTTGAGTGTGAACATTCTTCTCTCTTCTTTTCTGTTCCCCCGCAGCCCACTCCCTTCAGTCGAGCGCCGTGACGACCCCCGCAAGACGTTACTGCTGCATCCTTGCTCAGTCAACGAGCCATCCCTCAGCAGTCACTGTTAAGCTGACCCCACAAATTGTGAAGCCAGCTCTACAGCGGGCGGCCCACTGTGGGCCACAATTTGCGGGCCACAATTGCCATATTCCATGAGGCCCTGTTCTGCAGGGAATTGTTACTTGGAAGTGATGGGAAGAAAGAATAGTTGTGATTGTTGAACAATCATCGTTCCTGGGAACCATTTTCAGGGAATCGTGCGAAGCCGAAGGCTTCACAACTTTTAGTAGTAGACCACGGATCGCGCCAAATTGGCGCCGCCAATGCGGATGCTTTTCCGACATTTTTTAGAACTCACGCTTAAATCGAGTGGACTCCACTCAGTGGAGTGTGTATCGACGGGCGCATCTTTTCGAGTTGAACCGTGTTTTGGTCCTCGGTCCGTCCTTCCGCACTTCGGAATTTGAACCGTGACGGCTTCTTCCCCGGAAATCCCCGGGATTCTTGCCGGGAAGCGGGAACAGGGGAACAATGGTTGATTGTTCCCGTCAGTGTCCAGCCGAAGTGTCTTCGTCTCTGTGAGAAGAAGTGGCGTTGCCGGCTAGGGCCGCTGGTCTTGAAACGTATCCTGTCGGTCAATCCGTTCGTATCAGCGATTCATGATCTTCCGCTGACTCAGGTTGGATCGGCTTTCGTCATTCTACCCGATTCACATCTGGTCGAGAATCTGCCTCCCCGTGAACCTCTAGTCCTCAACTTAGTGACGGCTTTCAGCCTGTCGATTTGGACCTCGTCGGACGTGCCTACCTTGCTGCCTTACCTTAGTGCTATCAGAGGTATTGAAGGGTCAAATCGTGAGTGGGTGAGGTCCTAGGGCACGCTCATCATCAGATTGGCACTTCTCCCAGAGGAGTCTTCGAAGAAAACCCTGCGTTTTCAGGTTCTACCGATCGTCGGATAACTTTGACTATCATCATCTGTCTAACCCTGTCGGTGGTGTATGTATACATTATTGGTTTGGCTGGGATGCAAATCTGTGATGGAGTATGTAAAGACTTTTATCCGGCGAGCCTCGCTGGTAAGGGTAGTAAGCCGTCTGAGGATTCAGCTCGTCACTCGTCAGGCTTCCCTCCGGCTGCTCTACCCCCGTGGTTGGTCTATTGCATGTACGCTTTCATACTTCTGAGAATGTTCGTCCTCCTACCTATCTTAACGGTGCCGCTGATGGTTGCTTGCGAGACCGTGGTTGGACGTCTTCTGGTGGGAAAATGACGCCTCGTAGGCTGGCCTTCGCCCGTGTTTTCGACAAACCCCGGGTGATAGCCCGGGAAGGCAGACCGCTGTCGTCCATCCGTGTCATCGACCGTTTAACTATCTTCATTCGTGTGCAGTCTGTGATGCTTTCAGAGTTGTACAAGAGTAACGTCGAAATTGAGCAGCCTGAAGGGTTGGAGGCTCGCTGTTAGATGTCTACTCATAGTTGTGGCTGCTCTAGGAGCGATTCTCGTTAAAAGAGAGCTGGCATATTTCCAGGCGATTGCCTCGACTCTCTTAACTTCATGTGGGTGAGCACATCTAATTGGCCCCGATCCCCCGAGCTCCTGGCCGGTCATACCGTCATTCTCTCAGGTTCATTATACCTATGCCCATTATGGTTCTATGCTTATGTGATGCGTCCAGCTGGTATCAAGTTGTGGGCTGTCTATGTGTCCGGGTTCTTAGTGGCCGCATTCGTAGTTGTGGGCACATACACCTCGATCACGGGCATCATATCGGGCTCACCCGTTGCTTCGACAGAGAGTTTGTGAATATTTGATCAGTGGAAGAGCCCAGTAGGCTTCGCCTCTCTATTTTAGCCATTGTATTCCTTCTTCGGTGAACTCGTTCCGAGCGGCAATGCCGCTGCGGCATTTTCAGGCCTCCATCGCGCCTCGAACCGTGGATGAGATTTTCTATAATAGACGTATTCTTGTGTTCTGGGATGATCCTGATAGCGATCATCGTTATCGCTCAGCTGCCACTTTTTCGTCGAGGGTCACTGTTTTCGCCATATGGGATGGTGCCACCATCATGGTGGAAAGTTTCTACTAGAAACTGTGACATTTCACTCGGAACTGACAGTAACTTACCGTTTCACAATATATTGATGACGGCCGGTGTATCCCTTGACGATGATGATCTCGGTACTATATTTACAACTTGTAAATTTCATTTAAAATGTAAATCACAAGTGCGGCTGATGGCGATGAAACCAACGGTGAAGGTGTTGGAGTTACTTCGCGTGAGTCTGAGGATATTACGAATTTTTGCTCCGTACCATTGTCACAACCAGATAGGTCGACGTTTGCTGCTCCTGTTGATCCTATTATTCGTGCAATATATCAGAATGAGTAGTATGGCATTACTACGCACGAGCCTAATAATGGTTCTCATCATTTCGCTGCTGGAAGTCTGCCAATGGATGGATCAATCGCTCTTCCCATCTGTTCTTCGTTTTCACTGGCATAGGATTCGTTTCTGATTTCTTGGAGGACGGCATCCTTGTACGTCTTGTTATTATTGGAGGGACTGTTATCTCCTTGATTACTCATTGGAAAACAACCAGCGGAAGAAAATAAACCTTATAAGTAATAATGCCATGGCTCGGGGTCGAACCCGGAGCCTCCATCGGCGCACCGAGCACGTAGTGCTACAGATTGTGATGTCAGACGGTGTTTAGTAGATTAAGTCCTCCGTTAGTAGTTGTTAGCAGTTCGTGAATTATACTTTGTTTCACACCGTGAGACGAAAAAGGAAGAGCCCCAAAAAGCCATCTTTCCTTTTCGGAGGAGGCTCTTCCCTCGTTCAGTTCTGCCCTTACGCATGTGATGGAGTTGAGGTGCTCAGAAATGTTCGCTTCACTCTTGATGACGATAATGACGATGAATAGTGACTCCGCTCGTTGGTATAACTTTGTCGTTTTCGCTTTAGCTGTACCTTCCCGTCTTCACGGGACGCCGGATGTGGTTCTGCGGGTGTAGAACTATGGAACCTAAGTTCACCTTGGCGCTAGTTGATGATTGCAATAGTAGAATTCAGGAGCAGAATCTCAGAATTTCAGTCTACGGTTGTTTGTAGTTGCCTAACGGTTGGCAACACCCTGCCAACGGCCAATGCTCTCTCTCCTCAATCCAACATCTGCTTGGCAGAAACGCCCCACCCAAGTAGATCCGTAATCTCTCGCAGTTACAACGGCAAGGCTGAGCATTGAAGGCTCCCGTAGAGGCCCCACAGTGCAGTTTCATGTGTGCGCTACCATGGTCGTGGTAGGTTGCGGTGAGCGCACGTACGACCGTGCACGCGTGGACTTGTCTCTCTCGAAGATCACCACGCTCCGGTGTGGGCAGGAATCTCACAGCGGCCGTGATGACAAGGCAAGACTCTTGCCGCAAGAGGCAGCCGAGAAGGCTGAGCCGACCCGGTGATATTGACCTGTGACTGCGGTGGAGCCTCGTTGCGGCGCTCTAGCCCGACAGTTCTGGAGGGTGAATGGTGAATCTCTGACGAAAGCATGGCGAGCTTTGCACTGCGCATCATTCACACTTCGATGATGAGTCAGTCACTACAACTGAGTCGAAGGTAGACGGACGACACTGTGTGTCTGCCGCAGAATCTCAACCTCAGCTTGACGTTAATAGCTACTTTGTGACGAATGTGTTCCGAACAGATGACAGTAAGCAAAAATCTCGTAACTGGCAGAATCCGGGGCGCACATCGCGTGCTGTCCCTTGTGATCAGCACGCTTATCCGAGAGATGAAGCTCTCATCATGACAGGCATTATCTATCAGCGGAGCGGTACCGGCAGTGGGCAGTTTGGTCTCAGTCTGAGTAGCATCGGTGTTATCTGACGATCGGTAACGATGCAATAAGTGCCATGGCACCGTTTTCATTCACTTGGTTATCTAGGGCGCGCTAAAACGTCTCTGTGGCGTCTGATCCGACTGCACCAACGCGGCATCGAGCTTCGAATCCCTGACGTGGTGCTGCTGCAGAGTGTTGATTGCCACTCTTCATGAGGGCTAGCAGCGTCGGTTAGGGAACCTCAATGGCTAGATTCACCACAGATATTCTGTTCTGTGATTTGATGTTCCTGTGTTCAACTTAACCTCTTTTTATGCACCTTCGAGTTCGGGAATGCATACCTCTCTCTCAACGGTTAGTCAGCGGGATTTTTCAATGAGGGCCCCCTCAGTCAAGGTGTATGACGATACCGACTCGTCGTCGCGCCTCGATGTAAATAATGGCAGCGGAGCGGTATGTGAGGAGATGGAGAGAGGCATTAGCCTCAGGTGAGCTGGATGTGGTCGATCTAAGGGCACATGCTGAATTCCTGAATACTTTTCAGGACCTTTTTCGCTACTTGCTGTAACACCTTTATTTCTCAAGCCCTCTCCGTACCGTTTATGTTCACTACCGCTGGCTGGGTGTCGTTCGTCACGCAAGCGTTGGCTGCGTCCTTCGCATTCATTGGCATTCAGATGATCAGAGCCACCCTTAATAATGAGAAGGTGATCCCTTCGTCGCTTTCCCTGCGGCCCTGTATGCAAGACCTCCGGTGTTACTTCAGGTAAAGCAATACGCCGAAGAGAGAGGCGTGCCGGCTTTCGAAAGGGAGTACACATTTCTGGGCGAATTCTGTGGAGGAGATTTTGGGCGAGGCGCGATAACCCTGGTAGGGAGCGCGGGGCGTTCCACGTCGATTTGTGCGCGGTGGTCATTCACCAGCTTTCTGGTCGTTGCACGCGGTTACATGAGTACTACAAAGTATTACATGAGTTCGCGGCTGAGTACTAGGGAGGCCAAGCAACGGGCTTTGTATCCCTCTCAGTTAATACTCTTTGACTACTTTTTCATCCTGGTCACGAACCTCAGTGCGATTGGGATATGCGCCGCCCTCATCGCACCAGCAGTCAGTGGTGAGCATCGCTCAACACCGACACTAATTGGTGACGATGAGTTGTTCTTTTTCAGCTGATGTTTGGATTATTATTTTCTCGGCAATAACGCTGATCATGATCCTGGTACCGTGGCTGAGGGAGATATCAGCCGTCATGGGTGTACTCGCTGTTGTCGGCATACTCGGGAGTATGGCAGCTTGGGTGAGTTTCAGCCTACCTTGATTTGCAGTTCGTTGAGGTGAAGTTAGCTCAGGTTGGATCTGCTTCCGCTATCCTACCCGATTCACATTTGATTGACAATCTGACGGCCCGTGAGCCTCTTTTTGTTAACCTAGTCACGGCGTTCAGCCTGTCGATGTGGACCTCGGCTGACGTACCGACCTTGCCGCCTTACCTCGGCACCGTCAAGGGTAATGGGGCGCCTAGCAGAGCTGGGTCGTTCATAGTCTTTTCTGAGTCCGACGAAATAACGGCTGCTTTCTCAAAGAGTGGAGCCTCCGGAAGAAGACCCGTTGTGTTCAGGTTCCACCGATCGTCGTATAACTTTGACAATTATCATCTGTTTAACCCTGTCGGTGGTGTATGTATACATTATTGGTTTGGCTGGGATGCAAATCTGTGATGGAGTATGTAAAGACTTTTATCCGGCGAGCCTCGCTGGTAAGGGTAGTAAATCGTCTGAGGGTTCAGCACGCCGCCTCTCGTCAGGATTTTCTCCGGCTGCTCTACCCCCATGGTTGGTCTATTGCATGTATGCCTTCATTCTCCTGAGAATGTTTGCCGTATTGCCGATCATAATGGTGCCGCTGATGGTTGCCTGCGAGACCGTGGTCGGACGCCTTTTGGTAGGACCCGTTCGAGGTGCCAGACTGGCGCTGCCAGTGGCCCGTTCGTGTGTCTCTTGTTTCGCGCAGGAGCTGTGGGCCACTCCTTGTGATGCTCTCAGACTTCAACTAGGATAACGTCGAAGATAAGCAGAATGAAGGGTTGGAGACTCGCCGTTAGATGTCTACTCGTCGTTGCGGCCGCACTAGGAGCAGCTCTGGCGAAGAAGAAGCTCGCCTACTCCCAAGCGATAGCGTCAGTCCTGTTGACCTCATGTGAGTCACTCCCAGCCAGTGAGCTGATCAGATGAGACCGATCCCCCGAGCTCCTGGCCGGTCATACCGTCATTCTCTCAGGTTCATTATACCTATGCCCATTATGGTTCTATGCTTATGTGATGCGTCCAGCTGGTATCAAGTTGTGGGCTGTCTATGTGTCCGGGGTCTTAGTGGCCGCTTTCGTAGTTGTGGGCACATACACCTCGATCACGGGCATTATATCGGGCTAGCCCGACGCTGTCAGTAGAAGCTTGCTTTGTTATGGCTGTTACCTCCTTTATATATTCCCGACTTTCTCATTAATTTCATTGGCTGATCCGCTTCATCATATCCTTCTCGGCCGTTTTCTCGCGAGTGGCTGAGCGCCACCAGCAGTCTCGATGCCGCCTCGCCTTTGCTGATCGTGAAGGATGCTTTCTACGTTCAATCCGTAATGGATTATCCATTGTTGCGTTGCCACAGTACGTTGAAATTTTCAATTTGAAAAAGTTCTAAACGGTCATACCGACCCTTGATAGCGCAACCACCAACGGCCCAATGATCATGACATCGAAAGTGTGAGGTACCGACTTTGTGGGTTATCTATAAGGACCACATCAGCGCTTGGATGAAAACTCCGACGCGAGTTTCGCCCTTTACCACGCAGGAGCGTGTCGGGTCTTACGCGATGAACCCGACCCAAAGATGTACTGCAACTCGGAGACAACCAAACGAATAGATAGTGCCCAAGGCGACACGTTCCACCGGAGCTATACGATACGTCAGCAAACCACGCCAGAGAACTCAGACAGACAGCAACGTCTGATTAACAAGATGTAATCGATCTAGCGGAGCTTAGCCTGGAGCACTCGTCCCGCAATTGTGCAGCGCTGTCCCGATTCCGGCCTGTACTCGACAGCGTGACGCTGTCAGCGTCACAAGCGGTGAAACTGCGTTTACGATCTCGCTAACTCGCGAACCAGACAGGGGAAAGCGACGCAAGCAAGCAAGCTTCACAGACAGAGGGGCGTGACCATCCCAGAGGATGAAGAGCCACGAAGGCTGACCCCCTGGGCCCAGCAGGGACGGGTTGGGTTTGAAAGCCGCCCAGCCGAGCGTCCGAGATTCTCAACATAGCCAGGTCCATAGGGACTAGCGACATGAACACGTGGGCGCCTCACAGTGAGGCGCAGTGACGCAGTGAGGCCCTCACTGCGTCACTGCGTGACACGTGGGCTCCTGCACGCAAGCCCACTGCGAGGCGAGATCGCGCGAGTTTTACGCCGATGGAGCAAAGTTAGTCGGCGTTACAACTCGACTGTGGCGTGCCAGGCTTGCCGAGATTAGCACGCGCGCGTCTAGAGGGTTGAGGCTCTTGTGCTCATCCGCTGACCCCGTAGGCTTGACAATGCTTCCGCCGTCGCCCACCGTGTGGCCAACGTGATGATCAGCTGGTACTCCGGACATGATATCGCTTCTTAGATAACCGTTGCCTGTTTACACCGCAGCATAGTACATCTGTTCTGTGTGAACCATCGCGCTTCTTTGCAAATCCCTGTGTTGAGAATTGAACCGCAATTCCCTCGCTGCGGCTCAGTGAGTTTCCTGATGTCGGCCCCCTTGGACAAGGTGTATGAAAATACTGGCGAATCATCGGGCCTCGATGTGAATAATGGCGGGGGAGCAGTATGTGAGGAGATGGAGAGAGGTATCAGCCTCGGGTGAGCTAGGCGCCATCGAGTTATCGGACTTGACATTATTCTCGCCTCTCAGGACTTTCTCCGCCACTTGCTGCAACGCTCTTATTTCCCAAGCCCTCTCCATGCCATTTATGTTCACTACCGCCGGTTGGTTTTCTTTCATCATCCAAGCGTTGGCTGCGTCTCTCACATTCGTATGCATTCAGATGCTCCGGGCTACTCTCAAGAATGAGAAAGTAAGTGCTTCGATGCCCGTCGGCTTTTCTCAGAAAAGTTTTCTGCAATCAGTATGAGATGCCTCCAATCAAACCGTAGGTGAAGCAGTACGCTGAAGAGAGAGGCGTGCCAACCTTTGAGAGGGAGTACACATTTCTGGGCGAATTCTGTGCAGGGAATTTTGGCCGAGGCGCAATAACCCTGGTAACCCTGACGGACGCTGTGGCTCGAATCGCGTCGGGAGGGCTTTATCAAAGCAAATAACAGATCTCTGTCAGCTGATACTGCTCGAATATTTCTCTGGTCTGATCACGAACCTCGGTGCGATAGGATTGTGCGCCGCCCTCATCGCACCAGCCATAAGTGGTAAGCACCACTAGTGTTGGGGGAGACAGAAATCCAACGACGAGTTGTTCTTTTTCAGCTGATGTTTGGATTATCATTTTCTCGGCAATAACGCTGATCATGATCCTGGTACCGTGGCTGAGGGAGATATCAGCCGTCATGGGTGTACTCGCTGTTGTCGGCATACTCGGGAGTATGGCAGCTTGGGTAAGTACAGTCGGAACTGGATAGTGTGGGCAATTCGGCATAGTCCATCTCGAACTCGCGTTGGCACCGTGATCTCGCCTCGGCCTTCCATATCTGTGCAACGGGGGCATGCTATCTGGGCGAGGACTCGCACTCTGTGACCCGTCGCGGCACGCGAGATCAATCAAACTTATACTCTCGCAAATCGGAGTTTCCCCGGAGCGGCGCATCATCTCTGCGGGTTGTCTCAGGTTGGATCGTTATCCTACCCGATTCACACCTGATTGAGAACCTCACGGCCCGTGAGCCTCTATTAATCAATTTGGTCACAGCGTTCAGTCTGTCTATGTGGACCTCGGCCGACGTTCCCTCCTTACCGCCCTATCTCGGCGCGATAAGGGGTAGTTGTACTATCTTACACTCTGAGGGAAACTCAGTGTTTCCTTCCGCTCACATGACCCGTTGTGTTCAGGTTCCACCGATCGTCGTATAACTTTGACAATCATCATCTGTTTAACCCTGTCGGTGGTGTATGTATACATTATTGGTTTGGCTGGGATGCAAATCTGTGATGGAGTATGTAAAGACTTTTATCCGGCGAGCCTCGCTGGTAAGGGTAGTAAACCGTCTGAGGGTTCAGCACGCCGTCACTCGTCAGGCTTCCATCCGGCTGCTCTACCCCCATGGTTGGTCTATTGCATGTATGCCTTCATACTTCTAAGAATGTTCGTTATACTGCCAATCGTCATGGTGCCGCTGATGGTCGCCTGCGAGACCGTGGTTGGACGTCTTCTGGTAGGAAAATATCTTTACACCGCTGCTCGTCTCTCGCTCGTTCATCGAACCCTTGCTGTCTTCCATTTGTGTCATCTTTTTGAAACAGCTTGCGATTCTTCTCAGAGCTGTACAAAAGTAACGTCGAAGTTGAGCAGACTGAAGGGTTGGAGGCTCGCTGTCAGATGCCTATTATTGACTGTTGCTGCCCTAGGGGCGATTCTGGTCAAGGAAAAGCTCGCCTACTCGCAAGCGATAGCGTCAGTCCTGTTGACCTCATGTGAGTCACTCACAGCCAGGGAGCTGATGTAATTGGCCGCAAAGATGGCCAGATTCGTCGCTTGGAAATTTCTCCATCTTAGCCTTAGGCTCTGTGCCATTCAAATCATTGCATCCTCTCAGGTGCATTATACCTATGCCAATTATGGTTCTATGCTTATGTGATGCGTCCAGTTGGTATCAAGTTGTGGGCTGTCTATGTGTCCGGGGTCTTAGTGGCCGCTTTCGTAGTTGTGGGTACATACACCTCGATCATGGGCATCATATCGGGCTCGCCCGAAAATTCGACAGGAATGTTGTAGAAGGTTTCCGCTAGAAGCCAGATTTTTCTTACGCATTTCTTCTTTCATCTTCACTTTCTCCCATCGTTTCGTCATGGGTGAGTTTTCTGTCGCGGTGGTCTTCTACGGCCAGACCGGTGTATTGCTGTTGTGTTGCGACGAGTTGGAACAACTTCACTCCGATGTTGATGTGCCTGTGTTGTGAGCAAACTGAGCATTCTGATTATTAGGGCGTGCGCGGGTAGCGTTTGCTCCCTGTGATCGTAGGCGTTCAAATTAAGTAGGCTATAGCCTGTATTGCGACTCGCAATTTGCGAGGCAGAAGTAGTGTTGAGGTTAAGGTTTTACTGGTTTGTGGTCCTTACTGGTTGGACAATCCTCATGTGCAGTACTATCGTCGAAACCCAAGGCTCAGTGGGTTGATCACTGGCACTATAACTTAGGAGTCCTTCCTTAAGGAAGGACCGTAAGTTCCTTAAGGAAGGGGCTCCTCCTTGTAACTTAGGAGGCTCAGGAGCGTAAGGTCCTAAGCCTCCAAGGAGGCCCTCCTTCCTTAAAGTAAGGTCCTTGAGGTCCCTACGTGAGGTCCTTGAGGAAGGAAGCTGAGGTTTTGCTCCTTATAACATTTAGGAGCCGCTCCTTAAGGACCTCACACAAGGAGCGTCAGGACCGTAAGGTTGCTCCGACCCAGCCTACCCCCAGCTTACGGGCTCCTTGAGGGAGAAAATTTAGAATCGACAACCCTGAGGATCGATCCGGCGCCTCCTCGATGGCAAGCGCTACATGATAACCACGCCGCCAAACATCAAGAAACCATCGCTGCAACCAAAGTCAGGTGTCCGGGGGTTCATGGTTGATAGCATCATCCTTCAAATTACTTGACTCAAGTGATCGTTCTCCTCCCCAGAGTCATCGGCCCCCCACATTCTCTGTTCAGCGCTGCTGCCCTCCGAGATTAATAATCTGGCGAATCTCAGATTATCACGCCACTCTTTGTGAAGACCGTCAATGAGGCTCTGCCAGGACTTGAACTTGGGTGTCCCGACTGTCGACCCCTGACTGTCATGCCTGGTGTCGTGCGAAGTAAAGAAATTCGAACTGTCTACCACACCCGGAGAGTCTTGCTCCCGACTCCCGCTATTGGAGTCTTACTAGTTTTTTGCGGTGTTCGATCGCCACGGCAGTTCTATGCTTATAGAACTTCTCATAAATACGCTAAGTCCAGAATAGATCGGTGTGTTGGGCACACTCGCCACAGTAACTGGTCTGAGCGTCACAGCATGCGTGGAACTAATGGCCAGAGCGCGCACAGGAGTCCTGCAATGGGCTGACACCTGCCGCTAGTTGAGACCGACAGAGTTGTGTGCCAAACACAAAATAGGGGACGAGCAAGGTGAGGTAACGACTCCGGCTCGAACTGTACCCCCAAGCACACGTGCTTTCCAACTCAATTCCCACATCGCTCCGCCCGAGGAACCGCTCCTCATGCTCCTTGGGGTGTACCTTAAAGGAAGGAATTCCTTACGATCCTTAAAGTCAACAGGGAGATTTTACGGCAGCATTTTATCATGTTCGCCTCTACCGAGTGTGGGTGCTGTTGTATGTCGGTTTGGTGGAGTACCTATCGACGAGATTAACGTTCGGTCTTGTCATTGGCCGAGCGCGGGCTCGGCGAGCGGCCTGGCAGCGCCCTTTGAAGCTTCGGCCGAAGGACTGAGGCCGGTCTGGTTATGTGAGCTGTTTCGACTTTTTGTCGACGATTATTACTTTGGTGGTCGTCTGGTCAGCAGCGTCGTTCATGACTCAGCTTTATGGTTATCAGCTCTTGAGAAGCTTGGGCAATATACTCCAATGAAGAAGTTTTTGGCGACGTGCTCTCCCGACCTACTGGATGAATTAAAACGAGAGTTAACCTCTCGGAATCTTGAGGTTGTGATCAGGCCCGAAGGCGACTATTTGGATATCCACTTTGTACATGATACGAAGCGTGATATTATCTTGGAGTGCCGTCGAGCTCGTCGTCTTCAAGAAGCTCTCCAAGTCGTCGAAGAGGTATGTAAGAGTCGTCGTTTTTCTCGTCGCAAGACGTTTCGTCTCACTGGTAACCTCGGTTTTGATCCGTTGCTGCAGCACCCCGTTGACAGAGCGGTAGCTGATGCTATACGTTCTGCCACGGGATCGGTAGGCGCGACCTGGGATGACGAGGTCTCCCTGTCTGGGTGAGTATCATATCGTACAGTGTCAACTGGTACAGGTCACAACTGGTGCGCAGCTAAAGTGGTACAAGAATAATCCGTACAACCGACTTTCATCTTGTGACATATGGTACAGTTGCAACTCGTACTGTGTCAACTGGTACAGTTGCAACTCATTTTGTGTCTTATGGTGCAGTGTCAGTTCATCTTGTTGCAGTCAGTACAGTGTCATTTCGTACAGTGTCGAACCGTTCAGTTGCTGCAGGTACAGTGTCGTTCAGTACAGTTGCTGCACGTACAGTCTCGTTCAGTACAGTTGCAACCGATACAGTGTTGGTTAGTAAATTCTACATGTACAATGCGAAGTAACTTCAGGGAAAATGACTGGACACGATGCGTAATGAAAAGCGTAATGAAAAATGATTCCCATCAGGCGGAGAGTTGCTGCCATTTACTGAGCTGCGAATTGCGCTGGCGGAAACGAGAGTATTGGTGAGGAGAAGTGTTCGCGCGGACGGGGGGCCTGCTGAAAAGCGGTGCTCCCTGGTTCAATTCGCGGATGCTATCAAATTGGTTGCCCAGCGTCGACGGTGGACGCGGCAGGGGCGCGGCAATTTTTTAGTATATTTTGGGCCGCGGCGCAAAATATACAAAAAAATTGGCGGGGTTGTACGAAATGGTGGGTGTACGTGAGTAGGGTGTACGAGTTAACGCTGTATGAAGTGGAACTGTACGATTTGGCACTGTACGAGGTGAAACTGTACAATTTGACACTGTACTAAGTGAAACTGCACGAGCGGACACTGTACGATATGACACTGTACTAGTGGACACTGTAAGATTCGACAGTGTACGGAATGACACTGTACTGAGTGCAACAAGACGAAATGACACTGTACGAAGCGAAACTGCACGACTGGAAACTGTATGAGGTGAAACTGTACGGATTTGTGGTACACGACTCGTGTACCACGAGCAGAGTTTCTACGAGTGGCAACTGTACGATATGATCCTCACCGCGTCTCTGGGGGCCGCGGCTACGCAAAAATGAAGAAGAGCTCCTGCTTAACTTCCCACCCTACTGGTCAGTGGACATAGATGTGCTATATTTTGGTGAAGGCCATAAGGTTTTTGTAGCTGTCTGTCGAGCGACAGGCCATTGCTCTATGACTCGCCTGTCCTCTGAGGATGGTCCAGGCCTTCTGCAAGCTCTGAGGCGTATCCAACTTATGCGCGGTGGTTTGAAATGGATCTACTCTGATCAAGCACCCTATTTCTCCTCCTCTAAGTTCCGAGTAGCACTCTCAGTGGAATTGGAGAGTGAATTGAGGTTGTTAGCATCGGAGGCTCCCTGGGAGGCCGGCCGGTCGAACAGGATTCACGGGCTTGGCTTGACAGTTCTTCGCCCTCTCCTTCGAAGTAACAGAGGCAGACTTCCCGAAGATGCCAATGAGTTCGACCTCATGCTAGAGTTTCTTATGTATACCTTGAACTCTAGGCCTCTTGGTCGGTGCTACGAAGATCCCTTTGGACATGAGTATCCTCTTACCCCTGACTTGTTGGTGTTTGGGTATGAACGACGTGTTGGTCCACTGAAGCTTGCGCAAGGAAAGCATCCTTGCCTCCCCCTTCGGGATGCTGTAAACTTCCGCAAACAGTATTTGCGTGAATATTGGCGCAAACTGCGAGTTAAAATTCTTGACGCCATTTCCAGCAAGGCCTCTAAGGTGGGAGCTAAGCGTTGGATTCCGACTCTGGGAGAGCCGGTCTTGGTCATTCGTCAAAAGGCTAGGAAATCTGATCTCGGCAGTGCCCTAGCGCACATTGATGCCTTACTTGAGGGCAAGAGAGCTTTGGTGGTCTTCCCGAGTGGTAGAAAACAGGTTGAGTCCTTCGGGAATATATGCCTTTTATTAATATTCAGTCGAGCTTGAACGAGGTCAATGGTCCGTCGAGGGTCGGAGCAAGGATACAGGTTGCTATTCTGGATACTACTGGGGACCGAGATTGGTATGATGGAACTATTCGAGAGACGAGTCTGTTTATGTACCACCCGGTTCTCGCTGTTTCGTCACGTGGGACGATGGTAGTCCTCCCGAGTGGCTCGATTTATCTAAAAAAGATTGATCCTATAATGCGAGATCTCCTAGACCTGCAGTACAACCCCGGCGATCTCGTAGAAGTTGAATGCTGTTCCGCGGCACCATTGCTAATTATTAGTAAGCACTGTGTAACCTCTTCGCATATGGATATACGAGGGGGGCGTGTAGAAGGACAGAGTCTCTGGGACAGTAGCACACAGAAGCGCAGCGCGTAGGATCCGCGCTTAGCTAGCTATGGCCTTGGGACGGGAGTCGAGAGGTTAGATTACTTTTTCCCTTTACCATTTTAACTGTCTTACGGTTGGTAATACTGAGTCTACTGACAGGGGAGCTAGGGAGTCTCAAACCACTAACAAAAGTTATAAGGAGTTGCCCCTTAAGGAAGGATCGTTAAGGACTCCTTCCTTTAAGGTATGCCTTGAGAAAGGACTCCTAAGTTATAGGGCCACTATCTATCCATTACTATTTATTGGTATTATCGATTGGTTGACAACCAATGTGCTAATCTACGAAAGGTCTATTTCGCGTTTAGTAAGATCAATTTTGCAGAGCGAGCGATCATCCGCGCCAAGATATATGTCTTAGTAGAATCAAATTTCGCCAGCGCGCGCTAGGGTACAATCAATTGCGGCGGCACGCCCTAAGTAAGTCCAATTTCGACGAAATGCGGAAAATAACTTTGCTGGTAGTGGATTCAAATTTGCCGCGGTGAAGGACTCCGACGTCTGACTGCTACAGGCTGCCCGTTTCGCCACGAACTAAACCTCCCGGTCATCAATAACTCAAGAAAGGACTTAATTGAGTAGTGAGACACTCACTGTGAGAGTATGGCGACGAAAGAGTACAAAACTGTCCTCTTGACAGAGTCTGTCAGCCAGACAGACAGACAGACAGGAGAACTCATCAAGGTAGCAATACTCAGTTACTCGCTGACTCAGTGACACCGAGAGGTACAAAAGTTTACGGCACGCTTGCTTCAGAGATATTGATGGCGACCAGCACCACCTGCCGCAAGACGGACACCCATGAGCGACAATTGCTCTCCGATCATTCGAGAAATAGTGCTGCTCACTAAGAGGCGCATGCGCCTTGAATGATCGATGACGAGAGATTCTGCCGGAAATAGCAGCTTAGTCTCTCAGTTATCAAACTTGAGGTTGATGCAATTTGTTCGAAGATCTAAGCCTCTAATTCTGATCCTACTCGAGAAGCAAAGGCTGAGAGCGTCAATGTCGTTGCTCACAGGCGACAAGGTTAACTGAGTTGACGGCACGCCTTGAGCAGTCACGTCGTCGAATGTTGCGAAGTTATTGCATGGGGTACGACGATTGGTCCTGGTCCGTCCACGCCTTGTCAGTGACGAAACCCTGCAGTTGAACTTGCTCAAGCGGGGCGAGAAGGATACGAGATTCACTTTGAACTCTTCATCACGACTGACGTTGAAGTTCTTGTCATCAACAAAGAGGACCACATTCGGTACATCCATTGCAACCACGACTCCGATGAACAGGCTTTGCAGAAGGATACGAAGCATGATAGTAGAATGAGCTGAGAATATAAAAAAATAGGGCGAATGGATGGGCAAAGAGAGTCAAGGGATCCATGGTGGATGGCTGATCAGGAAGCGGGAAGGGATGTTCACTGATCCACGAGTCGCGTTGGATCGATCTCAGATTTGCATTTTCACGAGTGTCAAACTTCGGGTGGTTCGCGAGTTCCCCGGGGAACTTCCTCCTCAGCTTATCGGGCACGCGCGTGCATAGCTCTCACGTCACGCAAGGGAAAGAGCGCATTGTAAGTGCATTGTATCTCGATGCAAGGCGGTGGTTGGAGATAGGGATTGAAGGGTAGCGTGGGTGGCCTTAAGGGAATTCTGGCGTAACCCGTGATCGGGAAAGGTATGCTTGTCATTCCCCGATCGTTTTTTTGTCTCAAGGACATTGTGCGTGCGTCACGCACGGTGCGTGCAGTGCACGCTGTGCACAGTCAATTTCTCGAGGGGAATAAGCTATGCACGCATGCACAAGACGATCGGCGTATAATGAGTAACACCAGTGCTAACTCAAGGGCGTCACCGAATACGGGATCACTCATATTCTATAAAGATATGAGAGGTACTTGATACGAATGAGTCCCATTCGAGTTCCCGAGTGTCTCAGAAACCCTTAAATATGTCATTCTCCCAACTCGATGGTGACGCACAGGCGTACTGCGGCCCGCAGCACGCCGCCAAGCTCATTCAGACTGAGTCTATTCGCTTTCGGAAAGTTTGTCCATGCGTGCAGGCGGAGCGGTTGTTAGCATATCCACGAAAAGCAGATTGGGCTCCAATGAGAGAACCTTTCTGGTAGGGTGTAGTACGCTGCGCACTGCGTAGTACGCAGTCCGTAGTGTGGAATCTTTCCGAGAGAAGACTTCTCCCGGGGAGAAGTCTTCTCTCGGAAAGATTCCATCTCTGTGCCGAGAATAGTCTTCTCGTGTTAACTGCGAAGAGCAGCCAACTCTCGGAGCGTTCATCATTCACAACGACTCATTTCACGAATGCGTTGTTCTTACTCTTCACTCGCATAGCTACACCGTTACGCCATATCACATGATATATTATTTGGAGTAAAACCCGCTAGGGTTCTACGCGGGTAAAATCTCTGGAGGGGGATGCGTCGCTCCGCGATCCGCGCGTAGCTACACAAAAGGAGACAAGCTATAAAGCGAACGCGTCCTTTCATAAGGGAATCATTCAAGCGGCCGCAGACCGCAGAGAGCGGCTCCCCGCTCGATTTTCCTTCCCTATCCCTTCCCTCCCGATCTAATCTAGGGTGTGGGGTGGGCACTTCACCTTGTCGTTCCTCCCGGCCTTGAGATCAAGGCAGTGTGGCTCGACAACGTGAGTGTCACGGCTCGCGCAGGAATGCGTTTGGCAATCTTGCGCTCGCCCTCTCCGCCCAATCCCCCGCACCTACGATTTTATATCAGATATAATAAGAGGCTTTCTTACCACCCATCAGTCGTGGTGTTCGTCCTAGTGGGGCTACATATTAATGAACTGCTTCAACAACCATCGCCACAGGGGACATGGCCACACAATCCTGCACTACTCGAGCTAGCTAGCTGCGTTGGGCGCGCTCCTTTCCGTCACCAGCGTGGTGACGGGACGCCCGCAAAACGTAGAGGAATATTTTCGGAGCTCTCTCCGAGAGGGCCTCTCGACCGCTAGGTCGAAGAGAAATAGTAAATCCACTTTCAACGCTGTCATTTTTCACCAATCCGCCGTCAGCGCAAGCGCTCATCGGAGAGCGCAAGTACTGGCGTCCCTAGTATTGGACTCCTTTTTTGTAGCCTTATATCGTTTTTTGCCAACACAACCGGCCAGTGGGGCACGTTTTCATCGGGGAGGAAAGGAAATTTGAGCAAATTTGTTTTATATAAGCACGATAGCAACAGAGACATCAGGAGTCGCTCAGAACTGCAGGCTTTTCGGTATTCGGCATTTAATCTTTATAATTCCCGAAAAGTGACGCATTATTCCCCGAAATAATTCCTTTCTTCCCTTCCTCGGGAATTTTCCCGGGAACTATGGACGTAATTCCCCCATTTCAGCCACCCGAGGTCCTCGGCCGACGTTTCCTCCTTAACGCCCTATCTCGGCGCAATAAGAGGTAGTTGGACTGTCTTACACTCTGAGGGAAACGCAGTGTCGGTTCTCCCATCACTTCTACTGATCCTCGGTAGCAGTGGTTGACGGAAGATGGCCCGGCGTGTTCAAATTCCACCGATCGTCGTATAACTAACTTAGTTAAACTAAGGGATAGTATAATAACAGTTATTACAATAACTAAATTATTAAAACAAATTATTAAAGAACTTGTTATAATAATCTAGTTATGATAACTATGATTATGATTATTATTAATAATTAACATCTACCTTTATGAAGATCCGGGAAACGTAGTGAGCGCCTCCTGATGTCTTAGTAGCTATCATACTTGGATAGAACAACTTCACTGGCGATGCGCCAGATTGGCCGGCTGGTGGATGCAGAGTGATAACGGCTCGAGAAAGTTAGGAAAAGGAGTCCAATACCCGTAACCTCAGCACTCGCGTCTTGGAGAGTGCCACTGTAGCCGTGGAGGCGCGGCGCCTCAGGCGCCCCAGGTTGAGAAACGCGTCATCCGTTTCTCCATCAGTTCTGGACACTTCATCACGAAATCGATCTTCCGCAACCACCTGAGGCATGCCATTCTCTCTTACCATAAGAGAGAATGGCATGCGTGTCTACAAAGACATAGGAGTCTTATTTCTACGAGTGATAAACGGAGCCCGGGTTCCACCGGCACTGTGCCACGTCCACTCTACAGAACACCATACTCTCGTCATCAGTGATGACTCAATCACTGTACATCTTCGTGGACAGAACCCTGCCCTCGGCAGTACTGGGCCTGTACAGGTGACGTAGTACACCCCTTTTGAAAAAAGAGCCCTATACTGGCAGTACAGTACTGCTACAGGTGAGCGGAAGTCTTGCCATTAATAACCCAACAACTTGAATGAAGATCATGGAGAGTGTGTATATGATGTGCGAGCCTCTATGATGCTGGTAAAGCAGTCCGCTTATGAAAAGACTACTGAGGACGCCGTCAACACCATTTTGAATAAGGAGACACCAAGGCAGCAATACTCAGTTGCGCACTTGAGCTCACAAAACTTTTGATACAAAAGTCGGTGACATCTCTGCATCGCAGAGATAGACTAATGGCGGTCAGCAGTGCTGACTCAGCACCACCTGCCGCAAAACAGATATCCATGAGCGACAATTGGCCTTCGATATTCCAAGAAAGACCGTGAAGATCTATCAACTTCATGTACGCGTATACGTCAGCGGCGCCGACTCGGCGCGCTGAAATCTGACGGCTCTAATAATAACAGAAAGGCCGATCGTCCTCCGGATGCCAACCGAGGTACCGCCTCAGTCTTTTAGTTCTCGAAAATGAAGTTGATGCAATTTGCAACATCTACGCCTACGCCTTCAATACTGATCTGCCTCGTGAAGCAGAAAGTGAAAGCGTCAATGTCTCTGCTTACGGGCGACAGGATAAACTGAATTGAAAGCACATCTTGAGCAGTCGCGGAGATGAAGAATCCGAACTCATGGCACGGGGGCGGATAGAGCCTCGGAAGATCTGCGCACCCTCTTTTAGTGTTAGTGACGCGACCCTGCAGTCGAATTCTGTCAGGCTGAGATTCACGCGGAAGTCTTCATCACGACTGACGTAGAAGGTCTCGTCATTGTTGAAGAGGTTAGCGTTCGCCACTCTCATAGTAGCCACAACACCGATAAACAGGCTTTGCAAGAGAATACGAAACATGATAGTCGAGTAAAAGAGCTGAGAAAAAAACTCGAACTTCGAATTCGCTTCAAGCGAATTGATGGGCATCGTTGGAGAGTCATCCATGGTGGATGGTCCACCAGAATAAGCGGGAAGGGATCTTCGATAGTCTTCAAGTCCCATCAGTTCCATTTCCACTCTCCGACGAGTGTCGCTCATCGAGACACTCGATGCGAGTGATTACGACTTCCCCACAGAACCGCACCGCGCAGCTTATTGGACACGCGTTTCCACAGCTGTTACGTCACGGAATATGTAGAAAGCGCGCATTTGCGTGCATTATAACTCCATGCGAGCCGAGCATCGACGGGTAGCATAGGTGGCCTCGAGAGGAATTCTGACCGAAAGCGTGACCGGGATCGCCATTGCCTGTTATTGCCGGATCGTTTCTAGTCACATTAAAATGTGAGAGCGTCGGGAGCACGACGCTCGTCGAATCCAACCATCATTGAGCCCCTGACAGCACGACCCGGCGCTCAAGGCACTAGCTTGCTAGCGCGGGAGGTACAATCGGGACACACGAAGTGTCCCGTTGTGCGCTTAAGATGACATAGCATCTCTCCGCGCCGGCAACCGGCGGCCGGTTCCAACCTAGATCTGACCTATCGTTCATCCGCACTGCGGATGATCACGCTGCCGCACCACGCGTGTGCTTAGCTGAGCCGGTCTGAGTTGTCCGCTAAATATGGCTACCAGTTGCACTTGATAGAGATCGGCTTAGGAAGTGCGTTTGCTGGTCAACGAGCTGTCTAACTGTCATTACCCTGCGCTTTTCGATTCGTCGAGTGGCCAGGATGTGGCTTTGAGATTGCCCGCACTTAGTGATCGCGATGCTGGCTTCCAACGGTTGCCTCCGGCCCGTCTTGAAACACGGACCAAGGAGTCTAACGTAATACGTTACTGAGGCACATACTATGTGCGAGTGTGTGAGTGGCAAACTTATACGCGTAATGGAAGTGAGGCCTCATGGCCTTGTTGGGGTCACCAACAGCCCACCTTGATCTTCGGTGAAAGGTTTGAGTATGAGCATATCCGTTAGGACCCGAAAGATGGTGAACTATGCTTGAGCAGGGAAACTCCGGTGGAGGCTCGTAGCGATACTGACGTGCAAATCGTTCGTCAGACTTGAGTATAGGGGCGAAAGACTAATCGAACCATCTAGTAGCTGGTTCCCTCCGAAGTTTCCCTCAGGATAGCTAGAGTCTCAATCAGTTTTGTCAGGTAAAGCGAATGATTAGAGGTTCCGAAGGAAGTAACTCACTCCGCACTCAGGAGGGCTGGCCCGCACCAGAGCAGTGTACGGCTGAGCTGGGCTGCCCCAGAGGGTTCTACTAGTGAGCAGAAGTGAGATGGAAAGTCATGACTTGGTGGCGAAATTGGTCCGACTTTGTCCGTCGATTTTGGGGTGCCGAGGTCCGTGCTGACGTTCCATCTTGGTCAACTTTAGAGTCGCCAGCCAGCGACCATACTGCGTCGAATACACCGGATCCCATCCGAACTCCGAAGTTAAGCGGCGCAAGGCCCGGATAGTACTGGGGTGGGGGACCGCCCGGGAAGTCCTTAGGGTGCTGCTGGCTTCTTTTTAAATCGCACTCATGGCTTGTGCATACGTGCAAGTCTCCCGGAGCCCCCCGGACAATGTTATACCAGCTGAACAACGAGCAACAGTGCAAGCCTAACTATACTAAGATACGTCGGGAGGAACCGCCGTCAATGGCGGCTGCCTTTGAGAGCCACTACCCGAGTGTGGACGAGGCCGGCCTCCGCCTGTGGGAGGTTGTGGCTCGTGACGTTGACAAGGGCCATATGGAGTTTGTGTCGCCGTCGTCGCCAGATGCGGTCTTTGTCAAGTGCGCAGTTATATGCAAAGGAGGTGCCGACGCTCGCAGAGAGTCTGTGCGGCTGTCCGACCCGGCTGTGCGAATCAGAGTCGTAGAAGACTGTAAAGAGAATGGTGTAAACCGTTGCGCGGTGGATGGACCGCTTCTACATGAAACTACGCTTCTTCCGCAACTGAGCGCAGCTCGATTTTGCTGGGGCGTTCAGGAACCTGCCGGTGGATAGGAGCGAGTCTAAGTATCTTTCTATACAGCTGCTCTCACCGGATGATAAGTTGGTTGCAGGCTGCAACTTGCAGCCCGTCATCTCAGATATCCTTTTGGGATGAGATCGTCCCCACTTCGGTGGAGACGATGATCGTCTGACGATTGGCTCCGGCGCCTTGGTTCGCATTTTCAATTGGTCAACTAAGGCCTATCGCCGGGTAATGATAGTGTACGTAGATGATGTATCGCTCATCCGTTTGCGTTCTTCCCTGGCGTTTTTGAGCGCGGCGCTCTGTCTGTTCCTCACTACTCTGTCGTTTGCCCCTGTCTTTTTTCCAAAACATTTGTTGGTAAGGACGTCAATAAAATTATAGGCTTCCTAATGCAGCTCTGAGGTCTTTTCTGACAACTCTCCTCTGTGTTGTGTTGGGCCACTGAAGCTGCTTCCCTCGAGGGTGATACCTTCGCTATTGGTACCTGGTCATCGGGTTCTTCTATTAGACCTCTTTTGCCTGCTAGCCTAACATTGCTAGGCTTCTCTTTGATTGTCGTTGCGTTTTTCTCCAATTGGGGATAGGTAACACGCTTGCTCCATCCGTGTATTCGGAGCGGTGCCAGCATACTCATGAAAAGTCGATGGAGCTGAGCGGCTCAGCCTGAGCCCGATGGGCTCCAATAGAGGGAACCTTTTTGACAGGGTGTACTGCGCAGCAGCAATTGCACTACCGAATCGACTCGATTCGGTCGAGGGCCTCGAAGGAGAATTCTGTAGTCATTCTCTCTCGTTTAAGATCCTTAAACGGTGGACCACCACTCCCAATGCGTTGACAACGAGAAACAGTGGAGAAGCTACATGCCCCCATCTATCGTAAGTGGCGAGCCGAGGAATTCGATGACCTGAACAGGGTTAAGAGGTCTAAGAACCTTCCTCAGTGTACCCAGTAGACAAACCGCGGTATGTGTCCCTGGGACACTGTCCCATACAGGTAGTATGCGCTCCGTACCACGGAGCCAAGGTCTGGCAGAAGTCCCTAGGGCAGGATGGTGACTAAACCGAGAACCCATGCATTCCATGTCCTCTACCCAGCATTTTTCTCAGTTTCTCTTCATATACCTCCTAAGAGAGCCCCGTCTAAGCGACTGGCAATCTCCTTCCAGGGCGCGGTTCATTCTTCATTGAAGAATCTTCAGTGCCCTAACACTGTAATTGCCAATGGCAGTTTGCCCAAAATCCAGGCTGAATAACAGAAGTGTCTCTACACTGTAGAGACACTTCTGTAGAGTCTATAGGGTGTTCCAATTTGATATGCCAAATCACTAAAACCAGTTTATCTCAGCACATAATGCGTGTTCGAGTCTGAAATTTTAGTATGGCATGCATCGATGTATTCAATGAATACTACTCATGATTAAACCTATTGATACTAGCTAATCGATCGGCCGATACACTTATCTGAGGGCGCGCGGAAGATTTCCGCCGGGCAGCCGACGGCCATTAGCAGTGCCAGTTCGTTATGCCCGGCGAGCACGTGTCGGAGGCGTGACGCGACCCCATCGCGGTGACAACCGTGTTGGGAGCAGCACGCGTGCGCAATCATTTTACCAGGAGAAGGATCTCCTCAGAATACTATTCTCAGAAGAATCTCAAAGACAGTTTCATCAGTTCCACGGCGAGCTCCTCAGTGACGTGTTTCTTGTGCACATATGTACGAGTTCGTTTCGGACCGAAACTTTCGGTGAACTCGTTTAACTACCGGTGTCTATCTTTTTCACAGCGCCGCTCGCATTGATGCCTGTTACCAGCTCGCACAGCCGTTGAACGGCTGTACATTGTCCGAACCGTGGAGACGGAGACAATGTTAGTGCATATAACGGCAGCCGTTCTTTGGACCAGTATCGCCTCCATTTTCGCTCTCCCTCATTTAATGAGGGTTAATTTAACCATCGGAAGTTCGAACTGAGAGAGCCGATTTCACACAGTTGGTCAGCGAGCTTGCCAATGACGGCCCCCTCAGTCAAGGTGTATGAAAATACTGGCGAATCATCGGGCACTCGATGCGAATAATGGCGGAGGAGCGGTATGTGAGGAAGATGGAGAGAGGTATCAGCCTCAGGTGAGCTAGGCGCCATCGAGTTATCGGACTTGACATTATTCTCGCCTTTCAGGACTTTCTCCGCCACTTGCTGCAACGCTCTTATCTCCCAAGCCCTCTCCATACCATTTATGTTCACTACCGCCGGTTGGTTTTCTTTCATCATCCAAGCGTTGGCTGCCTCTCTCACATTCGTATGCATTCAGATGCTCCGGGCTACTCTCAGGAATGAGAAAGTAAGTGCTTCGATGCCCGTCGGCTTTTCTGCAATTGAGTATGGGATGGCTCCAGTTTTGCCGTAGGTGAAGCAGTACGCCGAAGAGAGAGGCGTGCCGTCCTTCGAGACGGGAGTACACATTTCTGGGCGAATTCTGTGCAGGGAATTTTGGCAGAGGCGCGATAACCCTTGGTAGGAAACGAGAAGGGCAAACCGTGTTTTCCTATCCCATTTTGCGAAACAGCGCTAGGCGGAAACTCGGACTCATTCACCGTTTTTTCGTTTCGGCGAACGCGAGCTCGACAAACCGAGTTTTCTGGCTCGTTTAAAAACATGATTTTGACATTCACAACTGATTCGTCAAATGAATCAGGCCAATTCTGTTCGAGGAACCTTTTCTATTAAAGATCCTCGAACCACTTTGAGAAGCGCGGCCCGGCGGCGGCGGCCGAAATTGTTCAGATAACCTTCGGTTTCCTTGCCCAGGTCTCGAAGTCTTCGGACAGAGGGGCGTGAGACTTGTGAATGAAAGCTGAGTATCGGGCAATAGGCGTGTAGTGATAGTTTAGTTGGCGAGGCGCGCCGTCAATTTGAGATAGGTCCGAAGGTCGAGGCATACGTTATTTTGCGAGCCAGCGTCCTACTGTAGGACTCCTACACCCATGCGCTAGCATGACTTACACCCGAGTTCACGTAGACCGTGGTTCGCTTGGACCGAATCGACCCAACTACCTTCCAGTTTGGACGTGTTCTTCTATTCTGGTTTGTTTTTTCGAGATCGTTTTCATTGAACGTGGGTCAGAATTGTCTTTAGAACCGCGAGTAGCCTCCCCATTCTCAAGACCGTGCTTGAATGGATCGACGGAATCGATTCTTGGAAACAACGCCGGAAATTCCGGCCCGGAATCGATATGGCACATGTTTATCACAAACAGTTCGTTGAACGACTTCATCTCTGTCAGCTGATACTTCTCGAATACTTTTCTGCCCTGATCACGAACCTCAGTGCAATAGGATTGTGCGCCGCCCTCATCGCGCCAGCCATAAGTGGTAAGCATTTAGTCGTGTCAAGTGCTGCCGGTTCAATAGCTCTGAGACTTTCGCAGCCTGTCGAGGGTCGTATGAGCAGTGAGCCCGACAGAACTCATCAGAAATCCAACGACGAGTTGTTCTTTTTCAGCTGATGTTTGGATTATTATTTTCTCGGCAATAACGCTGATCATGATCCTGGTACCGTGGCTGAGGGAGATTTCAGCCGTCATGGGTGTACTCGCTGTTGTCGGCATACTCGGGAGTATGGCAGCTTGGGTGAGTTTCAGTCTACTTTGATTTGCAGCTCGTTGAGGTGAAGTTAGCTCAGGTCGGATCGGCCTTCGTTATCCTACCCGATTCACATCTGATTGAGAACCTCACGGCCCGTGAGCCTCTTCTCATGAACTTAGTCACGGCGTTCAGCCTCGCGACGTGGACCTCGACCAACGTGCCCTCCTTACCGCCCTATCTTGGCGCAATGAGAGGTAGTTAGGCCGTCGCACACTCTCGGGGAGAACGCTTGTTCAATATTTGTTGGTGCCTGGTTAATCGTCGTTAACAGTGACCCTTCGAGGATGGCCCGGCGTGCTCAGGTTCCACCGATCGTCGTATAACTTTGACTGTTATCATCTGTTTAACCCTGTCGGTGGTGTATGTATACATTATTGGTTTGGCTGGGATGCAAATCTGTGATGGAGTATGTAAAGACTTTTATCCGGCGAGCCTCGCTGGTAAGGGTAGTAAACCGTCTGAGGGTTCAGCACGCCGTCGCTCGTCAGGCTTCCCTCCAACTGTGCTACCCCCATGGTTGGTCTATTGCATGTATGCCTTCATGCTTCTGAGAATGTTCGCTATATTACCAATTGTCATGGTGCCGCTAATGGTTGCCTGTGAGACGGTGGTTGGACGTATTCTGGTAGGAGAAATTCTCCTGGAGAATATCGTCACACCGCTGCTCTTCTCCCGCGCGTTCATCAAACCCCCGCCGTCGTCCATTTGTGTCATTGGAAGCATCTGTGTCGTCTCCCCCGGTGTGCTAAAGCAGCCCGCGGTGTTTCTCAGACTTCAAGCAGGAGAACGTCGAAGTTGAGTAGACTGAAGGGTCGGAGGCTCGCTGTCAGATGTCTATTACTGACTGTTGCTGCCCTAGGGGCGATTCTGGTCAAGGAAGAGCTCGCCTACTCTCAAGCAATTGCTTCGGTTCTGTTAACGTCATGTGAGTGATCACATCGAAGTGAAAGGGTTCTTCCGAGTTCCTGGCCGGTCTTGTCGATAACGTTATCCTCTCAGGTTTATTATACATATGCCCATTATGGTTCTATACTTATGTGATGCGTCCAGCTGGTATCAAGTTGTGGGCAGTCTATGTATCCGGGGTCTTAGTGGCCGCTTTCGTAGTTGTGGGCACATACACCTCCATCATGGGCATTATATCAGGCTCACCCGGCGCTTTCACTGAGAGGTTGTAGAAGCAGATTTTTTGAACTCATTTATCATTTTATCGCCATCTCTTCCCCCTCCTAGTCCTCATCGTTCTGTCGTTCGAAGCGACAGGACTTGTTGCCCACGAACGGCAGTCTCGGACGTCGCCTTAGTATTTCACCATCTCGAAGGAAGCCCTCTGCCACTATTGTGGTGTTTTGTGTTGCGAGACTGGGTGAGATAATCTGGATTGCATGTCGCAGGTGGGCTCCCCTGCGTAAGCTACAGTAGCGGTATGAAAGACGGTTAACTGGGTTGAACCCACTACGAGGAAACCACTGAGCTGCCAGCGCAGTACGTCGTACTGATTACGAGTCGGTGCAGATGGTTTCACTGTAAAACTTTCGCAATTTGCATCTACAGCTGCCAGTTACTCTACGGGAGAATTTCTCCCGGTCACACTGTACTGCTGTCAGCGGTCACCCACCAGACGCTAGTGACGGGCAGAATAGAGCTGTACTACCTACATGACGCAATTGAACTGTGCATCGAGCACACTGTGCTCCGTAGCTTCATCATACTAGCGTCCCGTCATTGGCTGAGCCATTGGAGGAGTCTCTTCCGGAGAGTTCCGTTTTCCCCGTCTGAGATCGCTGGTTTCGGTGACGTGGGAGTTAAGAAACTCGGCTGACAGTCATCCGGTGACTCGAGGATCTTGACGATCTAACAATGCACAATGTGCCGTGACAACTGGAGGGCCACGTGAAAGCCTGAAGGTATCCCTACGCCTTCCCGAAATGCCAGCATGTTTCGCATTGACTAACACCAGTGTCGAAGTCATGAACGGGACATGACTATTCGCCGAAGAGTATTCACTGAATACTATTCAGGCCCCAACTTCAATCCCTTTTCTGTAGTGATCCCGCCTCTCCTTATTGTTGTTCTATTCGGATACATATTGTG
Source organism: Perkinsus olseni (assembly GCA_013115135.1). NCBI lineage: Eukaryota > Perkinsozoa > Perkinsida > Perkinsidae > Perkinsus > Perkinsus olseni. The sequence continues at coordinate 30,780 of JABANP010000484.1, forward strand.
TTCGATCTCTCTCTGCGGCGTGTCACACGTACTGTACGTGCAAAGTACAAAAAACCATTGAAATATCTGTGAATGTTTGATATGTCACGAGCATTAGTAATGTGCATGTGGCCTTCTATGAAAGTGGCTAGTTGGGACATGCCCAGGAGCTGTTGGAGCCGCTTGCAAGTTCGGTTGCCACGTCTCGTTTCATCATACGAAGATGACAACAGGCTAGAACCCGGTATGAATCTTCGTAGGCAAGTTCACGCTCAAGACAACGCTGTGGCGTCGTCTTTGATGCTCATCTCTAGTCTTATACCGAGGGTGTCACACTATCAAACTGACAGAGCTTTCTCAGGCCACGCAGCCATTACTGATGAACAGTAATTTCAGCGTTCGGAAGTAGGAACGGTAAACGAGAGCTCATAGAACTGACTTCAACACAAGCCAGACTCTTCAAAAAAACTTGAGCTTCTATCTTCTTGTAGAATTTCCATAAAAACGCTTCGTGTTCACAACACGGGTAAATCATCGAGCCGATGGCTCACACTTCACCAACAGCAGCGGCGGCCTGGCCACTGATGATGCTAAACTCAATGGAAATATTGGTTTAGAGACACGCAATCCGCAATGAAAAGAACCATCTGTGACAAGACATTCTTCGCATCAACGCCACCAGGGCCACTATTGCCGCCCGGGCCGCCCTTGCCACCGTTCGCGCCGGTGCCGCCTCTGCCGCCGTTGCCGCCGTCAGCGCTAGCAACGCCAAACTCTTCGTCGTTAGCAGCCTCGTCGCTTTCACGATTAGCAGCATGGCCACGAAGGGAAGAGAGCACGTCGTTCAACGACGAGCGACCAAGAGCCTGGATGCCGCCGTCGTCAAAGAGCAAGTTAGCGATCTTCCCGCCCCCAGTAGCCTTCGCCATTTCGAAGGTAGACCCCTTCGCGTCAAAATCAGCCTCAATTACATCGTCTTCATTAGCATGGACGCCGTTAGTGAGGAGTAGAATCGTCACAAAAATGAAGGACTCCATGTTTGTATCAGCAAGAGGACACTTGTGGTCGTTGGCTAGGGCAGATTGTTCACTGAATTCAGCTGTGGGTGACGCCCTTTCAGCTGAGCAAGGATCGATTAAGACGCCCGGAGACAGGCTCACGTTCGTCTACCATTCGTCACCTACTTCACGCCTGTATCAACCTACTGCGCTCGCCTGTCAACCGAAATATGAACAACTATGAGCTTTTCTTATTGATTGTCACCGCCCTGTGAACAGCCTACTTGTAGATCGGCCATACACATGAGAAATAGACTGGTGACACCGAAAATATGGAGACACTTTGCTGGTGACACGTAAAGAGATTGCCGTCAACGACAGCCAGTCTTCGGTGACGGCAACTCCTTCACGTCACGAGCGCTGCTATGCGGTAGCTACGGTGAAGACGTGCACGACTACGACGCCGGATGAGGGCTGAGAAAAGTCGGTGGAAGGCGCGGGACTGAACTGGTGGAACGATAGTGTTGCGTCGGAAATCAGTTATACTTGAAGACCTGAGGATCTCCCCTCTTGTTGGCACAAGGCCTCTGTTTTACTGTAAGCACTCGACACCATTATGCGGAAACTGATTTTGTTATTGTAATTGAGTCGAATGAGCGGACCTACCGTCACACGAAGAATTCATCCGAATAGAGAGAAGATTTTGATGCATTTTCGTGAACGAACTAAAGTCTCCACCGAAGTCGTTTATTCCGCCGATTAACGAGTGGTTCATCTATGCCGAAACCGGCACGGAGGAATTGCCATGTCCGCGCAACGGGACATCTGGTGTCTCGGTGACGCTCCCGCCACGCTAGCAAGCTAGCGCCCTGAACTCTGGCTCGAGCCGTCAAGTGCTTCATAGTAGGTCAATTGAATGGGCGCCGTCCTCTCAAAGCTCTCATATATGCTTATCGATGCCTTCGAGAGGTAACTTGTGCCTGCCGCACCGCGATTGCCATTTGTTGCATGGCCTTCGCCCTCGGCATGGCTTGCCTTAGCGTCACCCTCTCTGCCGTTGTGAGGCACTGTGTAGCGTCTTCTTGGTCAAGCCATTCACTTCCGGTGAGAAACCCAACATTTGTTGGCGCGCTTGATGATGAGTTTGCCATCAGAAAATGTTTACAACTTGCTACCATAAACCCCCATTCTGATGAGTTCAGAGAAATACAAAGAAAGCCCCGAAGTCTCACTCATTCGCGAGTTCTTCGGTTTCCGAGAATCGATCAACTTACGTGCCGCACGTGTAAACGCTACGGGCGGCCGAAAACCCTTATACGCTGTGGGAATCGAACCCGGGCGGCGCTGTCAGCGCACAATCCAAACTTTTTCCATCGCCATCATTGTGCCACCCGATGACGACTCATCTGGGTGTTCAAGGGGCATACATCGGTACTGATGGCATGGAAGTCAGAAACACCGTACTTAAAATGCTGAAGGTAAGAGGGTTTCTCGTCGAGCGAAAACATATGTCGACGAACAAACAGTACATGGTTTCACCCTCGTAAACAAGCGTGATATGTAAGCGTTATCGTTCCTATTGTGAGGAACCACCATCGACTGCATGCCGCAGTCCCGGGTTTTCTCTGAATTTGGACTTACCAGCGATTTCGTGAGCAAGGAGTTCTAGGATACTCGTTTGGTGCGGTATGTATGAGAAATTAGTCTAATTTCATAAAGCTAATTTAATTAGAGACCCCTATTCAAGAGATATGACATGACGCTGACTAAACCAACTTGATTGTGTTATTGATCTCGAGATTCTCACGCACCAGGATACCACGTCGCATGTGCATGCGTGCGAGTAACGCTCCTGGACTTATCATAGCATGCCCGATGAATATTGTCCAGTATCGTAATGCTCTGGTGATTCAGGAGACCCCAGGTGGTGCCGCCGGTCGAGAGCTCTTCAAGTTCTTCGACGGCATTGAGCACGAAAAATTGGATGCTCAAGTAGGTCATCGCTTTTTCCTTCCCCGTATCTTATTTCTTCTCAGGGCCAAGTTGGGGAGGCTGTCGAGTTCTGGAGAGAATCTAACAGCTGCCTTGCGGGCCGCCGAGCAGCGTGCTGGTGAGTTCCCGGGGATTAGACGAGATCGTTATTCGAGCTTGCGCTTCCAAGCCCTCCGCCCTCTGTCATCCTGTGTGAGTAAACAGGTTACTATGTGCACGTGTTGTATATATGCTCGTTAAGTGTGGTTTGGACAGTATAAACTACAGTTAACATCAGAGAACGATAATTTCGAATAATACTCTAACTAGCAAGAAAGAATGCCAAGGTTGAAAGTCGATGTTTTACCGAGTCTAGGCCTATCGGTGAATGAAAATATTAGATCGTTCAAATTGAACAATTTGGTATTTTCGAACCGGTCAACGATGAAGACAAAATCACAGCATGAGGCATGCCGACGGGATGTCTTCTGATGTGATGTTGTCGGGCCCTTCCAAGCTCTTCGCTGGACCATCAGGGAGCTTACAAGATGAATTGAACCATATATTGGCACGAAAGAAGGACACGGTTGAAACAAAGACAGAACCGCTAGAACAGAGAAGCGAGCAGGAAGAGCTACTCAAGCAGAAAGTCCAGGACCTTGAAGAAGTTTTGTCTGCAGAGAAGGAAAAGTGTGAACACAACAACTACTGGAAAAAATGCTGTTACACAGTGTCTCAGGACCGCGACCTTGTCGAAGGAAGTCGATAGCATTCGAGCTGAGCTCAGGAGCGCTGTAAGTTTTTCTACGTCTCGTGGCATCGCTGCGGTCTACTACCACTGGTGGTTGAACTCCTCGTGCATGCCAGGCTGCCGATCGACAGAAGGCGCTTTCTGAGGTCCAGAAAGAGTTTGCTAGGACGCAGAGTGAATTGGAGGGTTTGAGGGAGGTTAAACGAAAACTTGAGAAAGAGCTGGAAAACAGAGGAACTGAAGCGAGGCGAGATCGAGAAGAATACGAAGTTGCGCTTGAACGGCTGGGACAGGAGCTGCAGGATACCAGGGAGGAGGCGTGCCGGAGCGTCGAAGAACAGAAAATGGCCGCTGAGAGGCTCAGGAAGGATCTGGAAGACGAAAAAGAAAAATCGGAGAAAAACAAGGAGAATGATGCCATGGCAGTAGAAGGGCTGAGAAAGGAGTTGGGCGAAGTACGGTACCGCGTGGCTGAGCTGGAGCAGGAAGTCGAGTTGAAGAACCGTCTTGTCAGCGAAGGTGAGAATCGAATGGAAGAAGTCAGTGAATGGAAGGTGATGGTTGAAAAACTGAGCCAGGAGCTTGAAGAATCACGACGTGAGAGCTCCGAACGGGAAGAGCAACTCCGGGCGGTCCAGAAGGAGGTGGATCATGAACGCGGATTGAGCATCGGATTGAACGAAAAAGTCCAGGAGCTTCAGCGACAGCTTGAGGAGGTTGCTGAGAAAAGCTCGAACGTGGAGAAAACGAAGGAGTTGGAGGAAGCCAGAGATGAGGTCGAGAGATTGCGTGTAGAAGTGGCTGGCGTTAGGAGAGACGCCGAGGTCCACGAGGAACGAGCCTTGAGGTTAGCGCAGGAAAATGAAAGGCTCGAAACCGAATTGGAGGCATTGAGTGCTCGTGTTGAAGAAAGAGGCCCTGTGGAGGCGCGTCCGAGCAGTGAGCAGGACGCTTTCGAGGAAGAAGTTCCTCACAAACCGATTATCGCATTCGACGAGTTTGCGCATGTCGCAGAAGAGCCTGATGCAGGCGTTTTCCCGCACAGTGAAAGTCTTGAGACGGCTGATGAGGCGACGAGGTTGAGTGAGCCTTCTGGAGCAGCTGGGGAGTCTCGAGGGAGTATCTATCACGCTACATCGATGAAAAGATTGTCGAGAAGATTTTCCAGTCAAGACGAAGCCCTGAGAGAGTTGGCGAGTGCGCAGGCGCAAATAAGGAACTATAAGCACGAAGTTGAGCGCCTGACGGCGGCACTTCATTACGTGGAAGAAACTATTAGAAAAGGGAAAGGCGACAAACTGAAGTTTATGCAGTTCATTGTACCGCGGCCGCTTGGCACGCCGGACGTGTGGTTGCGCTTGTACTTAGACGCTCGGGAGCGTGACGAGAGGCTGGTCGAATCTCAGAAGAAATCTCGTGAGGAATTTTATGAATGGTGGTTTCGTGGTCACCACAGTTCAGACGAGGACTCTGATGGAAGTATGTCCGAATGGATCAGATCTGTCGGGCTTAGCCCTAGGTGAGCAGACTACCGGGTTCCGGTAGCCGGGGAGTGCGGAGCGGAAAAGCTCGTGTAGGTTGAAACCAGCGCGCCTTCGTCGAAGACTTCGGAGGGATGGAGCGAACTTCCGGAGTCGTTCCTAGGGAAGTTCCTTGTACGCGAACTGGCGTAAAAAGTTGAATTGCATCCTGGGAGCGGTACTGGAATTCAGGCGAGATCCCCAGAACACTACCGAAGGCCATTCGAACTGGAAGCACCGCTCCGCTCTTACTTTGCACATTTTAATGTTGCAGACCTCTCTATCGGGATAATTGATGTTGCCACAAAGGTGACAAGCCCAAGAGCCTTCCTTCTGGGAAACCCGATCTTGGGCAGCGAGATATGCTAAGAAAGGAAAGCGACTTCGAACAGGGGCTCGGGCTCAGTCCGATCGGTGGGAGCCTCCCACTGGGAGGTGGCAAGAATGAACTGGTGGAACGATCGTGTTGCGACGGAAATCAGTTATACTCTAAGGCCTTAGGATCTCCCCTCTTGGTGGAGGAGGGCACCGAAGTGTGGGCAGAAGGCCTCTGTTTTTACGGTAAGCATTTGACACCATTACACGGAAACTGATTTTGTGATTGTCATAGCGTTGAATGAGCGGACCTACCGTCAGAAGAATGCCGCCGACGGATTGGACCAGTCTCGGCGTTGAGGATAGTTGGCATTAATGTGAGAACACGACTGTAGTGTGGAAGAGTTACTCGTGCGGAGTTGCGCCGTCGTCGCCTCAATAAATGACGGAGAATGCCCTGCAGTGGGAATCGAACCCGAGCGTTCTCACCCCGCCGGGGAATTTTCTTTCGGGCGCCTCAAATTTCTCGCAGATGCCTTGAGAGAGACCTTCGGCAACCCTTTTCCCCGCGCACGAACCACACGAGCGTTCCCGCATAGACTACGACGTAGTCACTACGTGATTCTGAAACGTGGATCCATGTTCTTCGGGTCCGCATCCCGGATGCGGCATCCGAACGTATCGCCGTGGATTTCCGGGATACCGATACGGATTCCGTATCACGATAAAAATCTATGAAAATCTTCCGTATTACGGAAGATTTTCATCGCCATAAGCGCGATTTTGAGGGGCAGTGTTGCGTCCCCGTAAATGCAATGGAAGAGAAGCGCAAAAGTCTCTCTTGCTCGGCTCTATTCGGGAGGAGACATTATTGGCTCTGCACGCACGCACAAGACGATCGGCGCGTGGCGGTGGAGTCAATCTCTTCTTCAACCGACGCAATTTCCTATGCTCGGCTGCCCTCACCCGTGGACAGGCGAATCAGCCGAGTTCCCCGCTACCTCCCCGGTTGGGGCAGCTCACCCCACCACCTCATTCGTGCTGAGGTGGGAAGCGGAAACGCTCTTCCTCCTGCATCGACGAGGCCGAAAACCGTACCCTCATTAAAGATGAGTCATTTTCGTGTTCTCGGAGTGCGCACACGATCTTTGATGTGGGCCGATTTTGGGGCCAACAAAAGCCGTATCGGAATGAATCCGAAGGCGACTTTTCATCCTACCCGAGGACGATTTCCATGATATTGGTCCATACGAGCTGCTGGTGAGGAATTGTATGGTAGTTGCTTCTCCGTTGTTGCTCATAGTCAACGCAAGGCGAGAAGGAGTATGAAATCTTCTACTTCTTCTTCTAAGCTTACTCTCTCGAGGGGAATAAGCTATGCACGTATGCACGAGACGATCGGCGCATAATGAGTAACAATGGTCTTGAAAGAAACGCCCTTCTGGACCACCGTTGACGTAGCAGCCTGCCGAAATTATATTCCGAGCCTTGCGCGCTGAGAACTTCTCAGCGCAAGGCTCGGAATATAATTTCGTGAGAGCACATCTCAGTGAGAAGGACATCTCTGCGCGAAGGGCAGCTGAGGACCTCAGCCTGAGGCATCCGGGATGCAATACACAAAGGGCGCTTGACCTGCACACGCCGCGTGTGCAGGTCAAGCGCCCTTTGTGTATTGCTCTAGCGTGAAGCTAGTAGTTGCTATTGAGACTAATTTTAATGTATGAATAACTAAGAAGTATTAAGAGCCTAACTTTTTTTCTATGTCACAGCAAGGGTGGCGAGCTTCCTGCTGTCTCTAGTGAACCAAGCCGGGACCACTCCATTCCGGTAAAACAGGCCCAGCCCGGCCTGCCGTGAAAGGTTATAGCTACTGGACTAAGAGAAAGTGAGTAAGAACAGTGAGTGACAACGAAGAGACAACCAATACTATTATCGTGATGAAGATAATTACATACATACACATTGTGTATGTATTGTGTAATACACAATTATTGCTGTCCCTTCTGTGTGCGCAAAGGTGGAGTTTGGAATCATACGAGTTTACACGGCTCCCTTCCTCCCCGGCGTTGGGGCATGGGCCAGAGAACCGCGCAAGGATCGCCGGGTCCTCGGCCAATGTAACGGGGCCGCCTCTCAACAATAGGGAGGCAGCCGCACCACATCGCCAGGGTGGGCGGGTGTTGTCGTCTCTCCTCAGTTCTAACTTCGGAACTCGACATAGGGAGTCGGGAGGCCAAGTAAAGAGGGGCCGCGCGCTGACTTGGCGCGAATGCGGGCCGCTAGCTAATACAGCTAATCTGTCTACTTCATCTACCGCGCACGACGTCACGCTGTCTCCTTCTCAACGGTTCCACCACACGCCCCCCTCGCAGGAGTTAGAAACCTGCGGGCATTGGTGGTTTGAGACGTGAATCGACTCTGTCTAATGCAGTAGATGATATGTATTTCAAGTACTTCAAATGTACAAGACGCTTTCGTAAATCAGGCATGAGAACACGATAAATGAGAGGCGACAATTGATTGAGAATACGAACGACAAGATAAGGTCGCTCATGCTTCTTGCCTCTTGGCATTTTCCGCATTAACCATAAGTCACCTTTAGTGGGTAGATAGCGGTTGGGAGAGGCGGGAGGCTCAGCTGGAGAGCGTGCTCCAGGTCTATATCGAGCTGATAGTCTTGGAAATATCCAAGGCTCATACGTAAAGATCGTCTCATGTGGGGAATACGTAGTTCGACCGCTAATCGCAGTATTAAACAGCTGAGTGGCGCGGGCTACAAGCTGTTTAAATGTGGCAAATGATAACTCGGTTGGATCGCGCCGACAACGAACTCTCTCGTTGATTATGCGAAACATTCGTTCGCATTTGCCGTTGCACCAAGAACTGAAGACTGGGGAACAAACGTGCCGACAGGAAACGCGCTTCATCGCATCTGCGAACGCAGTAGAAATGAATTGCGATCCATTATCGGTATGAATGCCCTCAGGTGTAGTGTTGAATGTTGCATCCACTACCCTGAACAGCGCTAAACAGTCCTCGGCCGTTGGCGTATACAAGACTGTCCGAGTTATCGTGTAAGAGCTCCAATTGTCCACTAGGGCAATTACATACTGTACGTTCTGTAACCCCAAGGGGAAGTGAACTCTCATTCAGGTTTCTTTCATGGAGGGGCCTCAGTTGGGGCGGAACAATCCTCGCCCACAGTCCTGCTAGGGCTAGGTCTGCCCAGGGAGTGATGCCATCGAGCCTATCCACGAGGTATTTTCTATCGGCATCTTTCCCTATCGATGGTCTGACACTGGGAATCCTGTGCGCCGGAATCTGCCCGACTCAGGCAGATTTCCAGACTCCTTGGAGAAGTCCTGAAATTTGCAATTCCAGCAACAAGGCTGCTGTTGGGCGAGCACGAAGGAGCGCGTGTCGGGGGCGTGACGCGACGGCCGTGTTGGAAGCAGCACGCGTGCGCAAGCATTTTGGCAGAAGGAGAATCTCCTCGATACATTCAGAAGGACCTCACGGCAGTTGCACCATTTCTATGGTGAGCTCTTCAGTGGCCCGCTTCTCGTGAACATGTCTACGATATCGCTTCGCCGAACTCACGACCTTTTCATAACGCCGGTCTCATTAATTCCTGTGACCGGCTCACACGGCCGTTGAACGGCAGCGGTTCAACGGCTGTTCCTCGTTCGAACCCCGGAGACTGAAACAACGCTAGTGCGTGGAATGGCAACCAGTGTTTCCTTCATTTTGGCTCTCCCTCGTTAACCAGCGGAAGTTCGAACTGAGAGAGCCGATTTCACACAGTTTGTCAGCGAGCTCGTCAATGGCGGCCCCCTCAGTCAAGGTGTATGTTGATAGCGACTCATCATCGGGCCTCGATGTGAATAATGGTAATGGAGCGGTATGTGAGCGGGATGGGAGAGAGGCATCAGCCTCAGGTGAGCTAC
>JABANP010000485.1:0-39692 GCA_013115135.1 Perkinsus olseni
TCTCATCCTCCTGTAGGCCGACCCAGTACGACATCGCTGCACCTTGAGAGAATCCAGCGAGAACCTGCAAGTATGTTGACCTATTTTGTATCTTGCCACAGCGAGCTAAAGATACGCCTACTATATCCTTCCTTGTCACGCCAGTGTCTGCCATCTCCTTCGATATGATTTCTCGAATCCTCACGGCCGATTCTTCGATACCCTCCGCGCTCGCTTCCAACTTCGATGAGGTCAGTGATTTAATATCGTACCTAGCTCTCGTGTTGATACCAAATTCTCCGCAACTCATCCCCCTTACCAAGACGGCATCGGAGCGCCCATGTTAACCGTCACTGGCTGTACTTTCGCCGTCGGTAAGATAAAACGGGTTGATGGGAACTGCCTCGACCAGATCCTCGCAGCGTTCTCCCATCCTTGGGCGGTGTCTCCGAGACCATGCATGACTATCATCAGGCCTGGCAAGTATCTTAGGTCGACCCTAGTAAGATACGCAGCTTACTGTTGACGCGACCTTCCTTTGGGTTCAACACAATCATTGTCCCGTTCTCTCGCGTTTCAGTAACATGCGTCATCGTCCAGAATGTGCGCTTATTTCCGAGCCTTCTCGAAATGTTGCCCGTCGTGAACTATCCAAAGGTTGACCTTGCAAGATACAAAATAGGTTAGATCGCTGCCACATCTACAAACTCAACGCCATCTACTGGCAGTGAATGGTGTTAGTATACGCATGCCGATTATTAGCATTTATGAATTTATCATCATCCTCCCGAAGGCTCCAACAGAATCGGACACCAATGGCCCGCCTGGGAGGGGTTGCAGCCACCTCGAGAAGACATCACTAGGACCTGAGTAAAAATACCGCTGCCGGGATCGAACCCGAGACCTCGGCTACCTCCATGAAAGCCTTCACTGGATTCTCTCGCACAAGACCTTGAAAGGTAGGTGTGGGTTCATTCTAAAAACCATGCCCACAATTTCTCGAATTCCACCCGATCCGAAACAGTAGCGCTCGCCCTACCTGCTTAGCCCAGAGCACCTCCAAGGCGGTCCGCAATGCCGAAGAACGAGGGAACCCGAGACTCTACAAAACAGAGCTTTGAGGTCCGTCCTATTTTCGTGGCGCGCGGGAAAAACTCGCCGGGTTACCGATGCCGGAGAGCCGCTAGCTACGGAGGGAGCTCTCTCCTGTGGGCTCCAGGGCACCTCAAGATCATCATACATGCCAAGATCAGTGAATGGGGTCGCCACGGCGATGGTAGGGTCATCTTGCTCCTCTTGCATTTCCTCAACGCTGCTCCCTCTCCTGTCCGGCGTGAATGGTGGCATGAAGCTGACCTGAAGACAACTGGCACTCCATAAATGGCGACGCTTCGCTGTGACGATCACCTCACTCAGCGGCGGCCTGCCACCGCCGATCGGACTGCACACATGACCCAGATCTTGGCTTGCCACAGGCATCACATCTTCTTCATAATCTTGCCCATCTTGCATTTCCTCAACGCTCCTTAGATGGGTGCTGATGAAGCTCACCACATCATCTGGCGTGAGGTCAGGCATGCCTCCATTCCGCCGCCGATGATTCCTCTTCTGACGACTCGGCAACAACGAAATGCCACCGACGTCTGCGCCTGCCGAGAAGCGCAAAAATGGCAAACAAAAATTGCTTCGCTCCGCCGGATATTCACCTTTATTCCGAGCAGTTCTGCTGTTGCCGACTGTCACTCGTCTTCGACGCCTTGGAGCCGCTCGGGCCACCACTTGTCGAGTCGTCGGAGGAGGAGCCACCCCAGGAGGCAGTCTAAATCAGAATAAAAATGCCTTCACTGGGATCCGAACCCACGACCTATCTACCCTCTGAACTCCCAACCATCATCATCATCACCAGCGGGGGTGACCGGCATCGACGCGAGGGAGGACTGAGAAGCACCCGAAAGAGGAGTGCGTGGTGGAGCGGTCTGATACATCTCGCCCGACTTCAAGTGTCGTGTCGAAGACCCCACGGCCGGAGAGGGTGCTGCTGCTTCTCCGCCTCTTTCTCCCCGAGGAGGGAGGGCCATCGTCGAAGGAGAACTCGCTGGGTGGAGGCTGCTGTGCTAGCCCTGCTCTGGATGAGCTATCATCAATGACAGGGGCCTATCCCACCTCGGAGGGTGTCAATGTCCATGGCACTGTCGTCCGCTCCTCCTCCCAGGTTAACCGATCGCACAGGGGACTCCGACGACATCTGACCAAACAGCAGCAGCAGCAGTGGCTGTGTATGTCCTAAGGGATACTAATGAGTAACGCAAGAACGCACTATACCTCAATTCTAAATAATGATGCTCTACCGAGGATTGCAAGTGAGCTAGAATGATACTAATATGAAGGGAGTGGCGACTTACTGCACTCCCCCTCCTACTCCTCCTGCTGCTGGCTACCGCCGCCGACAGGAGGTCGTCCAGAGGAGTATTGCCCTGCGAGAAGGGGGAAGGTGCACCCCTGAATGATGGTGATCAGGTAGGATGACACGTACGAGGTGTATCTACCTTGACGGTGTCATGTGCTCCATTATAGCCTTCATGGCAGGTGACAGCAAGCGGGCATTCTGAAGGTCCCGGGTTCGATCCTCGGTTAGGACATCTCATTACCTCCCGTAGCGCGTCAACAGTCTCTGCCTCGGACCACCCATCTGCCTCCTCCGAGATAGCCGGCAAGGACGGCGCCAGCGGCGGCGCTCCTCCTCTGAACAGTGAAACACCAACACCCTAGGAAAATTGAAAAGTGTCCGAGAAAGCCGCCCTTGCCAAAGACGAGGAAAAAGATACCCATATCTGCGCCGAGGAGCTCTGATTACCTTCCCCTTTTCTTCGATGATTTGGCCGCTCCTCTGCCCCCACCGGACCAGTTGTTGGCAGCTGTCGGGTTCCTCAGCATTCGACCGATAAGACCCTCCGCCATGGTCTCCACGACTTCTACTTTCAGCTTATGTAGACGAGACAATCCCAGTAGGAGGGGACCGGAGGTCCTGAGATGAGCTCAAATGGTCAAGTACATGAGACAAGGTCTAAGAGTGTAAGATACCGAGAAAAGTCGGTGAGCGGAAGATACCGAGCAAGGTCGAAGAGTGTAAGATACCGAGAAAGGTCGGTGAGGGGGAAAATATACACCTTGTGTCCATCCATGGCATAGGAGGGGGATGGTACGACCGAGCCATTCGGTTAGGAGCCTGTCGAACGAGTTCTATCCAGTGGCCTTCACAAGTGAGAAGATTCCCAAGGAGCCCTCAACCCCTAGCAGCAGCGGTGGGGGGGCACAAGGGCAACTAGCCAACTACCACCGACCTCCCTTCTTACTTCAGTTCACTGGACATCACAACCCTCGCTGCCTCGCTGAGTTTAACATCAAGAGCTGCCTCTCTGCTGAGGCCCTTTAGTGCGTAGGCCAGTCGCCATAGTACCACTAGAGGGGATGGGTCTGATGGCAGGGGACGAGAATCTCAAGGGGGGCAGGAGTCGGCCTCAGACTCTTTCGGGAATGAGACAATTTCTAGTATTAATACCGGATTGATAGGATCCCAACAGATTCACCGCTACTGAGCTGCTAGGTTTGAACCCACGACCTCAAGATAGCAAGCGTGACCCGCTACCGCTACGCCAAACCATACTGATCGAGACCGATAAAAGCCCGAGCGGCGACTCCCCGTCAATACCGCTCTACTCTCACTGACATCATGAGTATACAATTTGTGATGAAAGATGTAAGAATGATGCCGCTATACCGCGTGGCAGCAGCAGCAGGGTCTATACCATTCAGAAGCCTATTTGGAGGATAAGGTTGCCGTTGCCTATATGGAGGCCGAGGATTTCACGTTGGCGGGTCGTTGAGACATCAGCGAATTGGCAGTAGGGTCCGGACGGGGGTATACAATTGGATGCGGATGTCGAAGTCATTTTAGCGGCAGGCCTCGGATAGGGAATTCAATTCCGCGAATAAGGCACACAATAGCAAGGTTAAGGAAGTCAATTCCGCGAATGAGGCACACAATTTCATGGTTAAGGAAGTCAATTTCGCTGATAAGGACATCAATTAAGGGGGGTCAACTTGAGCCATACCGGAAATCTTCCCGCTGTTACTCTCAGATTGACACAAGTGCGCGACAGTGCATGACAGGCATATAGGCAACGGCAACCTTATCCGCCAAATAGACTTCTGAATGGTATAGAAGGAGTTCTCACATACTTGCCACATCAACAGCACAACCGTGCCCGCTCCACATGCCGGCATAACGACCTCATCCTTGCATTTTACATTTCCCGTCACACAGTGTATTGTTGTCGTGAGTTACGCTGCGCTTAGCAGTTCCCTCCTACTACCCTTCCCTCCTCCCACTGCCCGCCTTCTCGGTGTCCGGGGGGCAGCAGCAGCAGCCGATGTCGGCATTTTACCTGGATGATGCTGCTGACCCAGAAGAAGGATCTCTCACATCCTCATTATCCTCCCACCGCCCACTCCTTAACTTAGACTGGCAACACTACACCCAAGGCACGGATCGAGAAGCTCGAACGATAATAACAACAATCGCCGTCGTCTTCGTCGTCGTCCTCATCCTCGTCGCTATTGTTGTTGTCGTCGTAAAGGCTCGGAGCACCAAAGCAAAGACAACAGTTTAGTGATGCCTCGGTCGTATTGATTATTATTATTATGATGATTTCACACGAGCTGACGATGATGATGATGACGAGAATGCTGCCACCACCAAACTTTTGGACCTCATCCCAAGAAATAAAAAATGTAATAAAGTCACAGCAGCAGTAGTACACAACGGCGACGAGGGATGGTAGTAGTATTCGACAACAGCAGCAGCCGGAGGAGGCAACAACAGTATTATCCAAGACTTGTCGCCATCAACGACGACGACGACGACGTCGACGATCATCAAAGTAAGACGAGCAATGAACAGTAAGTCCCGACGACGATGGAAGCAGCCCAGAAAGCAGGAACACACCCACCACCGATGCCGTCGCTACTGCAACAACGATTATGATAATACTATTACGAAAATCATACGGCAGAGTTATCCACTACTACAATAACAACCGGGAAAACGACCACGGAAATAATAGTAGTGACAACGATGAAGATCGTAATAACGATGTTAATAGAAATTTACCAAGTCTGCTACTACTACCGAGACCAGCTGTTGAACCCATGTTCCACGAGGACTCGCAGCTGGGGGGAGTAGAAGCGGGCTGTTACTATAAAGATAGGGGGACTGCATTGATTGGCCACAATTCTTAGACGGCTGCTGCTGCTGCTGCTGATGCAAAGGAAGCAGCAGATGGTGATAGACAAGAGTAGTAAACAACGAGGCCAGCAGCAGCAGCAGAGAGAAGACAAGGAGACAATGATAGAAACACCATAGGACATGTAGCATACACATGGGCCTTTATAAAACTATACGGTATGGTTATTACCGCCATCATCATTACCAGAGGGTCCTGGGTGCCGGGTCCAACGAACACGTTGTAAAACGTCTACTACCGCTAGCTCCGGCAGAGGCGGCACTCATCAAGCGATTGGCATCATCAAACACCGTCGTAGAATATGCTCTTGCTGGGTATGATCGTTCTTCTTCTGTCTTCTTCTCAGATGCGGCAAAGAGGTTGCCCATCGCCATAGACCCACTCCGCAGCTCCCGCATGAAGGCTGGCAGCTCGAACTCATCGGACTTATTACTCATACCAGACGCTGGGGAACTCTCCGGGCTCGTCGGCGACGATATCGTACTGGTATCCACTGACGAGAAGGACTCACCTCCCCCGTTGCTGCTGCTGCCAGTCGAATGCCTGTGCTTCCGCTCGAAGACCTGCACCTCACAGGAATGGCCGCATATCACATGCTTGGGCGTGGCCAGTATCCTGCTGACGACGTCAGGGTCCTCCATCACGACGAAGCCGACGCTCGGTGGCCTCACTCGGACGTTCTTCTCGTTGTTACTGTCACCACCACTGGTCGACGCCGTCCGAGCCTGGCGATGTAATACCAAAATATTAGTAACCTTACCCCACATTGAGAAATACTCTCTCAGCTTTGGTGGGGACTCGAAGCCAAGCTTCTGTATTTTCCGCACAGTAAAGACTCTCTTCTCGTCGACGTTACTCAGTGATCTGAGCACGTGCCATAAAGGTACACCGTGGTCGGGGAAGTTAGTATCAACCAGAGGGGCTTCATGCTGGTCAGGGGACACGTCTGAAGAAGGAGAGGAGACACCCCTAGCAAGATGCTGTAGATGAGGACCGCTACCAGTGACCACCGAGCGATAACTGGGTCGAGAGGACTCGTCGTGGGCAGCCGCAACAACAGGGACGTGAGAGTCTGCGCCGAAGGACGTCGAAGGGAATGCGGTGACGGGAGCATCGGCGGCGGGTGGTGGTGGTGGAATGCCACTCAAGGTAGCCAGCAAAGTGTTAGAGGCAGCGAGGCGGTCCGCCAAGTTGTCCACTTGAGTCGTGAGGACATTGTTCCTTTCTCGTTCTACGTTAACCTCGTCTTCCAAGCGCTGGATCACAGACCATAGTCGAAGGAGTAGATCAGAAGGTGGGGGCATCACCATCGCAGCGGTAGACGACTGCTGCTGCTGCTGCTGGTCGCCGCGGCCAAGAAGGGATGGTAACTGCGCTACCGGTGCCGGGACGTTAGTCCTCTGCTGCGTGTAAGAAATAGCCATTTAAACAGAGTGACAACAATAAACAATGCATTAACTGGCAATCATGATGATGATAATCATAGGCAGCAATCACAACCGAGCTCCCCTTATGGGGGAGAAGAGCTCCGATCGCGCGAAGAAGAGTTCTAAGTAGAAGCGTCAAGATTGCTAAAACGCTAGCGCTAGCCCGGATACGATAGGCGGGTGGGGGAAGGCTGTCCCTCCTCCTCCTCTTTGTGAGAAATAATTTGAACGAACGAACGGACGAACGCACAAAAAAAGCGCAGAAGTGACAGTATATGCTCCGCTCGCTTCGCTCGCTCCGCAACTTATGCCTCACCTTACGGGTTGCCAGCTGGAGTCGTGCTGTGAGATCCTTTAGCCCCATCGCCGAGGAGGGGCATTCAAAAGCTAGACGGCGTTGTGCAGCAGTTGATTCACTTAGCGATGGCACTTCACAGAGGGCCGTGACGAGAAAGAATTTCCACACGTACCACCGTGATGCATGAGAACTGTTTGTTGAACACCCCGAGGTTCGCAGAGAGCTTTCGACATTTGAAAACGACTAGCACCAATCGAGATATCAACAAAATAGCTGGATGAAGTTCGAAGTCTGATACTCTACCTTTCCGGGCGCTTGACTTCAACGCCCCGCTGGCCCAATGGATAAGGCGCCACCCTCCTAAGGTGGAGATTCCGGGTTCGATCCCCGGGTGGGGTATTTTATCACTCTCCATATCGTGCTTGTTTCCTACCTGCACTAGCATGTTGAAGTTGACCAGCGTAACTTAACTTACGGTGGTTTGTCGAAGTTCAATAATTTGTTAATGGGTGCTGCTACTTCAACTCCCCTATCAGAGGCCAGGGCAGCCTCCGCCTCCTGTAATAAGTTCGGGGTCGATTCGTATGCCGTGGAATGGAGGGCTCCTCTAACGTGGGAATAATAAACTGAATAAGTGAATGCTGCTCTAGCGCCGATGATATTAAAAATGTATGGAATACTATTTATATTGCTCTGTAAGAGCAGAGGCGCTCCATAAGCATCAATGAAACCTCTAAGGCATTGATTCAATATACGGCAAAGGACGCCTTTCTGTACCCGAACTTACTTTCTACTGCACCTCACCGCACCCGTCGATAGCTCGTATTTCTCTTCATCATCCCCAGTGCCCACCAATTCTCGCGTAGCCGTGGTAGCTGGAGCTACTGGAGCCACAGGCCGTTGGGTCGTCAGTGAGTTGCTCAACTCTAATGTGGTTACCAAGGTAATAATGATCTCTATCGGGGCTGGGTACGACGGGTCCTTGATTCCTCCTCATACGGCATGCGTGAACCCTCTCGCCCGATGGTTGTCTAAACTCTCTGTGTCGTGTGCAACACAAATGAACAGTAGAAATATTCTATTGCACTACACCGCTCGCCAACCTCATTCTTTTGGCAGGTCGTGGCGGTGACAAGGAATGATATTTCTGATGCAAAAAGCGTATTCCAGCAAGTGAAGTCTGAGGAGGACTACTCCAAGCTGATCGTCGCTCCAGCTGACTGGAAGAAGATGGCTGAGAAGCCCGAAGATGCGTCCCTCCCCGAGCGTGCGTTAGAGACAGTAGGTTTGGCGTATCTTTCGACATCATTATATTCATGCTCAACCTCAAGATTCCAGAGTGATTTCTCAGATAAAGTCTGCTGCCAACGGGGAGAGCTGCATCGCCTTCTGCTGCCTCGGATCGGCCCCCTACACCGAGGAGTCGGACTATCTAGCCCCCACTGCCTTCGCCCATGCTTGCAAGAAAGCTGATCAATCTGTTGGCATGTCCCTGGTAATACGGCGGGCTTTGGGCGGGGGGGCCCGCAGGGGCAGGAGGGGGATAGTAGCTTTATAACACTGGTGATGTGAATACTTACATAGCAGGCGATAGCAGTTATGAGTAGGCTACTGACCTTTCCAAGGTGGGGACTTCAACCGCTCACTTCGTCGAAATAATAGTTAACCTTGTCGAAGTACCGAAAAGTCGTCATCACCATCATCAGTTGGGCGTAGCTTAGTAGTACTAGAAATATCTCATTCTTTACTCGTTCGTCTCTTTGCTGTCCCCTGAGGAGATCACTGTTGACACCAACGTGGTTCCACCTGCCCTTATTCCCATCGTTAAGCGACTGGTCATTATTAATACACCACGAGACTCTTTAATGGGGTCGGATGGGTTTGAGCCCGACTGAGCGTTGGGTTAATGTAATCGGAATCTTATTCTCTGTAGAAGTACAGGTTGAAGCTAAGATTCCTGGTAGGTATCCGCTGGCGGAGCTGACCCCAACTCCATGATCGGATACTCGAAAACGATCGGCAGAAGAGAGGAGGCTTTCGAGTACATGAAGTTCGATCGTCTGTCCATCTTCCGACCGGCCATGCTGCTTAGACAGGATAAACAACGCATGAAGGAGAAGATATTCTTACCGATGGTGGGGGGGACTACCGAGTTTAGGCAGGCTCCGCTGAGGGGTGGTAGCTATTATAAATCACCTGACGTGATTTCCATTCTGAGAGCATCAGTTGTCGACCCGTACGTACTTCGTGTTACCATTTACTATATCACAGCAGATCGCCTGTTGCGGTCGTTGGCCTTCGGTGTTGTATTCTCGGCGTTGTGACGATAATAGATCTCCACCCACCACCGAAGGGAATCTTTCGACCGCATGATGCGGCAGGATGTATGATGACCTCATCGCTCCTCTCAGACGCCGCCCAAGTATCAGGTGGACACCCGTGATGTAGCGAGGGCGATGGTGTTCGATGCCACGCACCAACCTGAGGAGGAGGGCGCCAAGCCGACTATATACAGTAACGCGGACATCCAGGCTACGGCGAGGGTGGCCGCACAGGAGTGATCATTATCATCATACCACACCTTTCGGAAATCATAAGAGAGACTTATATTCATTTGTACTGTGTTACTTTGCGTTGGCCTAGTGTGGTAATCGAGAGGAGGGTGACTCGGTTGGAATAAGGCGTTAGTTTTTCAATGCTCCCTGTGTCGTCCAATGTCCTCTGAACCCGAACCAGGCCAACAGCCTAATTTCGTGGCGCGTGACGGTAAACGCCGTACGAAGCCGCCACCACCGCCTCCTAGAAGGAAGAAGCTCCCTGGAGTGACTAGTCGACGATCGTCGGGATCGAAGAGCGACGGAGCGGAGGATACCACGGCTGAGGCTAATCCAGGTCATACAGAATATCGATCACCAATCGTATCATCGAAATACTGTAGAAAAGGAATCTTATACTCGAGCTACTGGCGTTTCCGGGTCGACCTCATCGGACTTCGGCACGCGTGTCGAAGATTCCTCCTGTATGAGTGTGTGATAATCATTATGACGAGTAGCATTTTTCGGACCACCTTGGGTGAGGTCCCGTAAAGCGTGTCTACATCTTAGTTGATGATATGCCTCCTGAGCTTACACTGTAGAATTCTCATTCTGAATTCATTCTCGCGGCTTTGGTGTCTCCCAAACAGATCGCTGCTGCTGCTGCTGTTGGTGTTATATCGCCCATCTCTTGTCGTTCATCACCTCCTTTCAGATTTCTCAGCTCTGCTGGAGGAGCTCCGATGTACACAATCACTCTCATCGCTAGTCAACGCCCCGACGGACATCGAGGTCACCAAGGGCCAAGGGCTTTCCTTGCTCATCATCAGTCGTCTCGACCTTTCCCCGTCGTGAGATCGTTACTATGAAAGATTCTCTGTAATGTCTTCAGATAGCCCCAGAGGGAGGAGGCAGCGAGGCAGCCTCGGGAACTCAGTCTATCGGTGGTAATCTGCTGGCTGTTTTGGGAGCATCAGGGAAGTCAGTAGCAGCCGGACAAGCTGGGCAGGCTAGTAATACTATCACCACCGGGGATGGTCGGGGCTCCGGTGGGCAATAGACGGTCTAGACGGTCGGACGGTTCGCCGAAGTAGTATTAACATTGATATTGTACAGCATTAAACTGTATAGCGATAATATTTTTGCAAACTTTTATTATATCAATAATTACCGGCTTTAGCGCAGTATTAACATTGGTTGTTGGCTGAAAACAATCGTAGTAGCCGTACTCTGGCTTGGCTCTGGCTACCTTGCTTAATACTACCCGTATGTTCTTCTTCACATCATCTTCCATCGCGTGTCGGCAACTTTCTTACTCGCTCCTGCCCCACAGGCCTGTACTCCGCCCCTACCCCGGCAGCATACGCCACAGCAAGCGGTACTCTGTCGGCCGAGTCCAGTCAGATGATCAGGCCATTGCTGGACCTCCCCCCATCGGAAGCCTTGGCTATGCTACCTCCATTGGAGCCTACTGAGGGCGTTAGTTTTGACCAGTAAAGGGTATCAAGTTAAAACCCTCCATCATCGCTCCATGTCCAAGGTACCTGAGCACGCTGGCTCCGGGTTTTACGGGCACCACGACCAAGAAGGAAGAAGGGGATAATGACTCCCCCGGGCTGAAGAGAAGGTCCCCCTCCTCCTCATCATCGTCATCTGGCGGAGTGCACTTGAAAGGAGTTCCCGATGTCTACTTCCACGAGGACTATGATATCGCCCAGTCCTCAGTGTTCGCTGGTAAGGTTGGATCCGCCCGGCGATCGAAACGAAGCAAAAGTCGTTTGCAGTAGAGTAGGTCGATGGTGAATCGATGGTGAATGTTCATCCCACAACAGCATCATTCTTCCAAGCTTTGGATTCCTAATTTTTCTGCTGTATCTGGTTACCCTCTGGTGTATCTGGTCGCTGTGCGTGTGTAGAAGTAATCTCTACTCACTAGAGTCTACTGTGACCGTATTCAACTATGAATTTATTCCACGGTTGAAACGGAAATTCTACGGAAATTTTCTACAAATTTTTTTGTTGTCTTCAAGAGCAGCTGTTCTTGGGTGGAATATTGTTACAGTTGGACGGACGTCGCTGTCTGCCCTCGATCTTCCCAAGCTGGCTGCTCACTATCGCTATCCGGAAGTTACTCAGGTCGATCCTTGCGGTCGTTGATGACGAAGCAAGACGAGTTGAACTCTCAACTGGCCCAGCAGCTCGATACTGTTGAGGTATGGATGGGCAGCCTCTGCTTTTCTGACGGTTCCCGTACAGGTTCACCTCGCATCGAAGTTGAGTAATTTCGATGAGCTGTTGGGCTCTCTGAGGGACCTAGGCAGCATTCAGGCGGACATAGTGCAGGTAGGTGGGTCGGTGGTGATTGATGGTGATGATGCTAGTCGACTGCAACAGGCTCGGTCGACTGTCGGAACATGCCGGGGTTCTGTCAAGGAATTGCAATCGGGGTGCCTCCAGCCTGATTTTCAACTGGCTAGGTGCCTCAGAAGGAGAGCCAGGTTGAACAAAGTAAGATACGAATGAGCAGGGGGATCGGCTATGGGCTTTGTTATCGCTACTTCCATTATGATGTATCGTGTTTGTATAATGAGTTACTAGTTAAGGTAGAGTCTTCGTGAATAGTTATATGCGTTCGCATTGGTGTGGTATTGGCGGTGTGATATGTTGTATATTGAATGGAAGGGCTTTCGTCAACTGCTGCATAAAGTCATCGCTAGGCTTTCAATTATCGTTCGATACGATCGGCTGATTATCATATAAATTCGGCGGTGTACATAATAGCAGTGATGACCAGGATCTTCTTGCTCGCTCTCGGCACTAATGCGAACTGGGCGGTACTACAGTGGATGATTTTCATCACTTCTCTCGCCTCTACGCCACCGCCCATCCACACTAGCAGTACTCTGCTGCATCCCTCAGCTTGATGGCATCGTCTTGCTATTCTCATCGGGAGCCTCGCCAACTCTGTGTATCGTCACCCGTTGTATAGATATGTCGGCTGTTGATGGGCATGCGTACAGTGGAGGAGGTGTACACTAACCTTAGTGGGGTCATTCAGAATGGGGAGTTCTTGGATGCACTCGACTTGATAGAAAAGGTAAGGGCGGCCGATCATTGAAGTATCGCCTGATGGCATCGTTCCGACTGGAGAGGTCCGTAGCTCCCACTCTTTTCATAGGACTTCTCTTTACCCTCTCAGTGCTGTTGCACGCCATCCGCCGCTACCGTGGTGGTTTTATATCAAAACCATCACTCCGTTGCTCTGTCTTTGTCAGGTCCGTCGACTACTACAAGATGAGTTGGGGGGCATAGCGGCAGTCAGGAGCATACGGAAATCGCTGGATGATAATATTAAAGTATAATCGATCGCCTGATCGATTTGTGGTATCCTTGAGATGTTCAGGTTATTGACAAGAACATCGAGTCTGAATTTATCGATGTTTGTAGCGCTGGTGTTGTTGTCGTTTTGGATTCCTCCAAAATTACAATCCCCGAGGCCCGGCAAAACCTTGCTGATAGGCTGAGTCGGGAGAAAGTGTTGGAGGCGATGAGCAGGTGATGGCGAGGGAGCAGCATCCCTGTCATCGATAGCCTTTCTGACACCCTAGAGTTGCTCGCGTGATTGCAATTGTCGATGATGCCTCTAAAGTACTCTCAACCCGGTTAACTGAGTATCGCAGCAGTATCGTAATCGAGTTAACACTGACCCAGTCATCGTCTATCAATCTGTTCGTTTCAAGATTCCCTTGGTACTACTCATCTATTGTCCGTGTTATTGAATCAGGCGCCATCTGCTGTCTTCGACTATCCAGACTGACCTGCGTGACACCCTGTTGACGAGGGCGCGGCGGCTGGTGAAGAAAATAGCGCAACTGAGCTCAGCCAGGCTCATCCAGGAGAGTAAGGAGGCGAGGATTCGTGTATTGCAGCAGTTGTTGAGTGATCCTATCTCAGGTCGAGCGGCGGTGAATGGAGTATCGAGCTCTGAGGATGCCCGCGGTGGGGGCGGCACGACGACAGACGGGGCAGGAGACTTGAGTAGCTGTTAGTTGCTGTTCGGGTGTGGCGTGATGGTCGTGTTGCTCAGAGCCTGCCACTTCCCGACGCTCCACCACTGGGCGGCTGGAGAGGGCCTTGGGCCAGCTGAATTCGGAGCAGCTGCTGACCCTGTGGAGTGAGCTGATGGGTGCCGCTGTCGAAGTAGCCCGAGGATTGCAGTGGTTGGATCAACAGCTTACTCAATACTATACACCTGATGATGGTAAGAGCATCGTTACTATCAATCTACGTGATGGGAAAACTTCAGATAACGTGGCGGCCTCGAAGGACAGGGATGGCATTGATCTGCGTGGACAGGTCCAGAGGGTTGCTGCAGCGGTCATGCAGGCTGTACTCGTGAGGTGAGATGATGCAAGAGTGGGGTGACCTGAGCCTGGCAGGCTCAGTCTGCTTGTGAATTATAAGGCCAGGCTGCCTGGCCAAGTTTCACAAGTTGTGAATGGTTTTCTGTCGGAGATGAAGCCAGTAATCCAGTTCACCCATTAGTTTCATACCACACTCTGCTTGCAACAGCTGATGGCACGAGCTCACTAATGTTTTTTGATACCGATGGGGCTGATGGCTCGGGGGAATGAGTGATATCAGCCATAGCTGACATCAAACTGGAAACTGATATTATGAGCCATGCAGTATCGGTTTATAACGGCGAATGGCAGAGTTTGAGCGAGCAGTCAACCCGTTCCCGCTGACAGTTGGCCGTTATAGTGGAGTACAGGAAGCTACGTGAAAAGGAAGTCCATAAGCGATTATCGGCTCCGCCGACGGTGAACCGACGGCCTGTATCGCTAGAGCGGGGATGAACCTTGGTACCTGAGTGACCTGCTGCGGCAGCCATATTTGGCATGGCAGAATCACTTGAGGTCCTCAGCCTTAGAGAGGACGAAAGAGGATCTCAAGGTCCAAGTTGGACCACTACTGCGCGGGCTACGACTGAAGGGCCTAGGAGTCTCCAGTGAAGGGCAGTTGGAAAATACGAACCTGCCCAAGGTTCCTGTTCAAACAACATCCTACATCAGGCGCGGTGACCACGGAATTCACGGAAAAACCCCGTCTGGCGTCCGATGCGCGTAGCAGTGGTCAGCAGAGTGAACAGGTTTATTCTAAGGAGCTGTGAGCGTTAGGGTGCTCATGAGGAGCTGAATCCTTCTCCCACGGATGACGAGAGGAAGAAGCAAATCGAATTGCTAGAATATTACTTTCTATCATCCTCAGAGATGGACTACCCGAGCATCTTTATAGCCCAGGATAAAGGAACTTCGGCGAAGGAGAGATTAAGTTCAATATGAAGCGGTTCGATTGGCATCTCGTTTGCTCCTTGGGTTGCATTGCAATCGTTTCAAAAAGGATTACACTCCACGATAATCGTGGCATGATTTCAAGGCGTTCCGATTCAGATATTCTGAAAAGACGGTTCTTTAAGGATCTCGAACTCTAAAGAGCTCTCGCGATGAAGTTCCTGTGCATTCCTGTTTCTTGTGCATTCTCTGTGTTGAAGTCTTGAACAGTCGACTGTGAACTTCAGTCGACTAAACCGCCCCGCTGTGCTGCTCAGCAAAATAGGGTGGTATAGCAAAGCAAGGTTTTCTGATGTTAAAAAAACTTTTCCGCCGCGGCAAACAGCTCTTTCCCGCTGGCTGGGGTATTCGCGTATATCGTCATGCATTCAGATGCGGCCAAGTGCTCCAGCTTCGGCAAAATCGCAATAGTCTGATGTCTCCCGAAGATCTAGGAAAGATGATCTCAATGTAAGATCTCCTTACAATCGCTTCTTACAGATATCGTCCTTTCAATTACTCAGAACCAATACCGCTTTATCTGAGAAGGTCGCGCCCTGCTTCGATTCCTGGACCAACCGTACCACAGATGGTCAGAAATCGGCTGACGTTACCGGCGTGCCGGGAGGAGCCAATCTGTCGGCTATTGTCCTCCAGCAGGCGAAGCTTGCAGTGGAGGAGATTCATCAGGTAAGGCGGGTATGGACGGGGGTACCATTTTCCTATGGACTGGAGGGATCGATGACCGTTTGAAGTTACTATTTTCTGATACAGCCATGAGGAGAAGTGCTCAATGGTGTTCTGCTACTTTCTCTCTTTCAGGCGAATGTAGCTCAAGCGAATCTGCTATTAGAGCGAGAGAAGTGGGAGAGAACAGACGTACCTGCTCACTTCGAGTCAAGAGTGCTCTCCAAGTTCTTGCCCGAAGGACATGAGGTCGAAGATGGCAGTACATCGGGCGAAGACCAGAAGCAGCAGGGGAAAGATTCCACTGGCCGGGGTCGGCGGTATCTGGTCCTCCCGGAAGATCAAGGTTCCTTCCTGGTGGTCCCGGCAGGCCTCGGTATCCTAGAGCTCATCGCTGTCTATCTTGATGTAGCGCGCGCCCTGCCGCAATTGGCGACTGACGCCGCAGTACGTCTGACGTCGATGTTGCGGTTGGCTAACGGGCAGATTGAGAAGTTGCTGCTCGAAGGGCAGGCGGTGTCGTCAGGGTCGAGGAAGACGGTGACGGCCACGAACTTGGCTTTGACCTATCAGACCATCGATATGTTGTCGAGTGTTTTACCCTTGGTAGCCAACACGCTGGAGTCGATCGCAGGGAGCAAGGGTGGACCTGGGATACGCACTGTTTTGGAGGATCTGCTGTACCGATTGAAGGCGGAGATGTCTGAGCATAAGGGCAACCTCATGAGGAAACTCGGAGATATTTTAGTAGAAAGATTCGACCATCATTGTGCAAAGTGGCTGTCGGCAGAGAAGGCCAGTCGAGCCGGCAAGAGGACGGGCCCGAATGTACTGAAGATAGTGAACGACGTGAGCAGCATGCATAGGGTGTTGATGAAGTCCCTCTCGCCCAAGTGTGTGGAACTTATTTTCTCCCGGGTCTTTGTCGATTTCGGTTCACGCTTTGAAGCCAGGCTGTTGAAGGAGAAGGATAAGGTTGATGATGCTACTGTGCTTGAGTCTTGGCGGACGAGCATTCTAGCGGACCTGGGCCAGATGGTTGTCAAGCTGCGCCCCATTGCAGACATCAGAGCAAGGATGGAGGCTAGTGTGAAAGAGATGCTGAGTATAACCGACAGGTATGAGATCGTCGTGCTTCAGTTGTGGTACGGTTGTTGACCTCAGGATACTTCCTCCGAAGGACGGAGAAGCCCCTTCTGGCGATATATTGCAGCTGTTGGACCAGGCTGAGGATGGACCTAAGTCGACAAGCAGCAGCGAGGAAGAGGCGCCTGCTGACGCTCCCACTACACCGCCCGCTGCTGCCCCTGCTGCCGCCCCTGCTGCCGCCCCTGCTGCCGCCCCTGCTGCAGGGGACTAGTTGTTTTCAACTCTCATGAGGCTGTTGTTTTCTTCGAATCGCCGCCGCCGCAGAGGTGATGATGATGTAACATTTATCCTCTACCATTGAAGTAGCTCGATGTTTAATTTCGATGATGGAGTCTTTACCGATCTAAGTTGTCACACAGGGCAAGGATGAAAAGGAGCTGACTGCGTAACCTCTCGTGGATGCAGTAGCGATAGACTATAAAATTGTTGCCTTCCTCCCTGTCATCTTCGTGTAGATGAAGCTGGATAAGCCCCTGTACACAGCTGAGTGGCGGTCGATAACTTCATGTGACGGAGATGTGTTCTAAGATTTTTCATTATAACAGCAGTGCTGACAGGTTCGATCATCGCAGTTGGTGTTGCTGAGAAGAAATGAGTTGAGGTAGCCCAGTTAACCGGCGGTGTCGACCTCCTGCGGGTCAACCCCAGGGGTCAACTAGGGGTGACTCGTTGTCGCTGAGGAAGGACAGCCAAGGTTTGAGTCACACCGTGTGACAGTAGAACCTGAGCCTGGCTGAGCTGGGTCGACGTCCTCCTCAATTTGGAAGTACTGACGAACACGATGAGCGCTGCGGACGGAAGACGATACAATTAGTGATGAAACGCTACCGTGACGATCACCTCTACTGACCGTAATGTCTAGTTGACGAAGCGTGTGTCCATTAGCGCAGTCCGGTGTGGACCGCCAGTGTCGTATGGACTCCCTCGACTTGAACAATTTGGCAATCCCTGAGAGCCTCAAGAGAGATGGGATATAGAGGTGGGGAGGTAGCCAATCGAGGAGAGAGGTCGTAGCTCTTATGGCATCATGGTTCACGCCCCTGCCAAGCTCAAGTCAGCGTGCGAGCGCCGTTTTCCTGTAGCGAATTCTCTCTAACGATAATAGCTGAATACGTCTGTAGCGTTATGGTACTCGACACGGGGACGAGCTCATCTAGCTCCAGAGTGAAGGCAATGAAGTATGCTGTGCGGAGTCGCTGCTGAGAGATGAGCATATCATCTATCATCACTCAGTTGACACCACTGAGTCTCTCCTCTCGGCTCCTCTCGACTTCTCGCCGAGAAGTCGTTGTCGACGTGTCGTCAGTGCGCCGCACTATTCATATCCCCGATGGTATCTTTTTCAGTGTCACCAGTGCATGCAGTTATTGTTCTTCTGTGATTCTCTCGTTGAATCCGGTGACAACTACAAGATGAGCTAGGTGGGATCGCCTCGGCGCGGAGTACATGGGAGTTTGTGGATGATAATAATGAGGTAGGACTCTTACCGTAGAAGTAATCGATTGCTTGATCGACTAGTATCTTAGAATGGCTCGGGTTATCGGCAGCGGACTCCGCCGCTGTTGGACTCCGCCAAGGTCATCACCATCGCCAAGGCTCGGAAGAGAATTTCGGATCGATGGACAGGTGAGCCGGCGGCGTCTTGGCGAGGCGGCGACGCAAAGTTTCAGTACTTCACGCTCCCCGGAACCCACCTTCCTCGGCTGTAAATTGCATACCTGCTGTTGAGGAGGGCACGGCGGATGGTCAAGAAAGTAGCGCCGCTAAGCTCAGCCACCCTCATCCAGGAGGTCAGGGCGGCGATTATGTATTTCGATCATCACTCCGGGTTTCAGGTAAATCTATGGCAATTGCATTGTCGGGCTCTGAGGATGTCCGCGGTGGAGGCGGTACGACGACAGACGGGGCAGGAGACTTGAGTGACCGCGCGTCGATCTTCGGGTGTCGGGTGATATGCAGGTGTGTTGCCCAGAGCCTGCCACTTCCCGACGCTCCACTACTGGGCGGCTGGAGAGGGCCTTGGGCCAGCTGAATTCGGAGCAGCTGCTGACCCTGTGGAGTGAGCTGATGGGTGCCGCTGTCGAAGTAGCCCGAGGATTGCAGTGGTTGGATCAACAGCTTACTCAATACTATACACCTGATGATGGTAAGAGCATCATTTCAAGTAGCTGGTGCCCTGATAGGATTTGCTCAGATGATCATTCGATTGTGGCGTCGTCGGGGAAAAAGGATGGTGCTGATCCGCGTGGCCAGAGAGCTGCCGCATCTGTGATGCTGCATGACCGACACAGGGAGTGCGTGCTAAGTAATAAGGCGACACACTGATTGGACGGAATGCTTTCTCCTGCGGAGAGTGTGTATATAATGTATTCCTGTTTGTCTGTGGAGTAGACAGAAGTTTGGACCCCCTCCAATTGAGTATGTCAGTCAATCGTCGGCTCGAAGACGTCAAGTCGACGTCCGACGTCAAGTACCGACTCGAACCCTATGGAGTCGGTCCCATCATCGGATGGAGGTCTCGCGATGGAGGCGGAAAATGCCAATCTTGTGGACGATAGTTGACGTCATGCAGTTTATCTCAGTCTGAGATTCTAAAATAGACTATCTGTTGGTCCAGACGGAAGAGAAATCAGCAAGATGTCATGCAATCTATGCTCGTCGCCGTGACGACGTTACGTGAGCGGAAGAGTATAAAGACCTACACTCGGCGCCCGCTACACGTGTAAGAAGTCTTGATCGCTCATCAACAATTCTCATTGAGAATTGTCGCCAGTTGACAACTGGCTGCCACGAAAGGCTTGACTGGCTATTCACCGGTTGGCAACCGGCACAACTTGCAAGATGATCCAATGTTTATCTCCGTCAAGACCATCTAGCTATGGATCGTGTTGGTCTCGTTGCAACCGAGTCCTTGCGATGCAAGCCGTTGGTGCAGCGGAGATTACGGTTGGGACTATCACCTATGTCATGAGACGCGTGCTGTTATACACCAATTAAATTGGCTCAATTTATATAACCGTCGCCGTTATGACGGAAGGACGCATGCCTTCTCTCAATGAAAGTAATATATATCTTCAACTGCCCGATAGTCAAGTTTTACTTGAAGGGAATTCGTGTCAAGAATTCCCTGCAGCTCTCTCAGTTGGCGAATACGAGGAAGCACCAGTTTTCCACAGCAGTTTCCGCCAGGCAGAGGAGCAGTACGTGAAGCACGTTGATATGGTCACAACATGGAGGATATATCCTAGAAGGATTCTGAAGTGCAGGACAGCCATTCCGGCCTTCCTCAAGGAATTTTCGGAGTTGTGGAACTCGACTACGCTGTAAATATGAAACTACTGCAACCATTTTGGACGTGTCTAATGCATTGTCTGTGTTGAGTTTTGAAGGAGAGCTCTCCTAGACTAGGAGCTCTCCTCAAGGTTCCTGAGCCGTTGCTAAGTGGCTCATACCTACTTTGTCTAAAAGTCGGAGGTTGGTATATCCGCGCTCGAATTTATGAGTGTCCACGAGGGTTGGAGGAGGTGGAGGTCCATCCGCCCATAACCGGAGACTCACTGGTTCAAATTCTCCTATATACTTCGACTAGCATTTCATACCAGAAGTTTCGTTGATTATACTGCGGAAAAATCTCCCAGCTCATTCTTGTGCAGTTTGATCTCTCTAGCGGGTCTCGGGAACTAACATACGCTCGTGTGCACCGTGGTGTTGCTACTAGTGCTCGGCAACCTCTGAATCTCTTCCATTCAGATGCGGCCAAGTACCCCCAGCTTCAGCAGAATAGGAGTAGTCTCCAGAGAAGCTGGACAAAATGGTCTCAAAGTGAGCTCGTCGCTCTAGTGTCGCGAATGTGCAGCGTCTCCCACTACTGCTTTGGCTGGTGACACCACGCCATGTTTCGGCTGCTGGAGACATAATCATGCCCCGGCAAACGTGGCCGAGCCAGTGGTGTGCAACAACAGGCCGAGCTCGCAGTGGGGGAGATCCATCGGGTAGGGCGGCTGTAGCTTCGATATGAGCATGGTTTCGTCCTCTTGTATGCTCGCAGAAGCGGCAAACGCCACTTAAACAGGCATAGCGGGGCTCCTCGTGTCGAAGTAATTGTGCCAGTAGTGGTATCATACAGTTATTGCTGGTAATTGTATCTTACTATCGAACAGCAACAGCAAGGAGATGATGAACATCCCCGTTGACATCGTGTATGGAAATCGACTCAACTAAAGCTTACGATAAGTTCTAATCTCGCCATCTTCCATCTGTTCTTCGATTACTTGTCGTTCTCCGCCCCAAGGAGCGTGTGAGGCCTCCTCCTTCGTTGTGGAATCAGCTTGGTCCGTCGTGAAGTACTCTTCGAATGGTATGTCAACGTAAGGTGATTTTGGTCGGAAGATGGACTCGAGAATAATATCGCCATCAGCTTTCCTCTTTCGGCCCGCTGAGGAGTATCCGCTTGCTGGGGGACTAGCGGCTCGAGCGGCATTAAGGGGCCCAACAGATGAGCTGACCGTAGGGCTCCGTAGTGGCCCTCCTCTTCGTTCAACAGATGAGCTGATGGAAGGGCTCTGTAGTGGCCGTTCTTCTCGGTCAACGGAAGAGCTGACAGTGGGGCTCTGTAGTGGCCGCTCTTCTCGGTCAACGGAAGAGCTGACAGTAGGGCTCTGTAGGGGTCGTCCTGGGATGCTCCGGCTTCCACCATTCCATCGCGTTAAAGTCACGAAAATGTAGTCGGATTCTTCATATTCTGCCTTGCGAAAGCCCAGCACCTTGCAAAGCCCTAGGCTTATCGTGTTGTCATCATCTTGGCACACCACAGTGGTGCCTAGTGTAGCATAGGATAGATCCTCGGGGAAAGCCTCACTAACAGACTTCATTTGCCCTACAGGATTCGCCAGGTGGTAGAACTGAGGAGTCCGTCTCACCTTCCAGCACCTCCTCCGGAGATCCCCGCTCAACTGCTTGCCGTAGCGCGGGGATATCACGGGGGACATGTTCTGAACATCATAGGTGCTGCCATACAAGTGCTCGAAGTTCAACCCAATGTATCGAGAATCCTTCTGGCGTCCTGCTTCAACGTCCATTTTCAAATCCTTCAGAGAGGTTATCTTGCTCTTATCGAGATCGATGATTCTGTACGTGCCCGGCATTATCAGCGGAGCCTCCATGTTCGCCCGATACCCAGGGACTGGAGGCGATGGTGTGGGCCTGGGGAGACTCAGAAGTAGGGTTATACCGTAGAATGCGTTAGGCATGATGTGGGTATCGGCGCAGGTAGGGCAAGCGAGACTGGAAAGCATGGGAGACGCCACTCTTCGTCGCGCTCGCCACCTCCGTTCAAACGCCCGACGGTTGCTGTGGGTCATGGCTGAGAAGTCCCGTCCGTACACCTGCGATTCGATTATATCTCTCTGATCCAAGGAAACCCCACCATACTTAGCCTCGCTCTTCCCATCGTAATTCCATTTTCGCTTCGGACTGGAGGAAACTGGCCATCGGGCGCAAGCGTTGTTGACCTCTTCGAGGTTTTTCCGTTTCCCCCTGTCTCCTCACAGTATTCCAGTCAATAGGCGGCAAGCATCCTCTCCTCGTTTGTACACTGTTGTCTGGGGAGTGCCATTGGATGCCTCCTTGACAAGGCCTCAGAACTCCTGCCGCAGGAGTCCTGCGCTTGTCCCATCTTCTAACACCTTCTCTCCACGTTCGCCCCCAATGGCCGAGAATGTCGTCGGGGTTATATTCGGAGCATCGTATCTCCTCCGATTGTGATGCATGACGCTCATTCCAACTTAGCGACGATTTTGCTGAACGCTTGGGTTGAAGTTGTCAATGGGAGTTATCCTAGTATTATCATACCATCTCGTATTCACTTGGGACCGAGATCAGGGTCTCGTTATTCATCGGATGAATAACGCTGAATCGGATGAATTTCATCCGAGTGGTGGTGGAAATCGGTTAGAACGAGGAGTGATATAGGAGTATTATCGTATCCGAAAGTGTTCGTCGAGAGGGCTGCAACAGCAGCTACAGACGTGCTTCTATCGCAACGGTTGAAGAGAGGGCGAGGCTGGTGGCTTCAGAAAACCCATACATGATGGAGCGTATCCCGACCAGTGGACGGTGTCCACCGGTGGTGCGACGAACACTTTCCTTGGTTACCGATACGACATCATCACTCGACTAGGTTTCTAGGATACGAGCCATGCAGCTGTTGAGTCAGTTAGGTCCAGCTGTCAATGAGTCGCTCGAGTATTGCAGTGCTGTCCTGCTCTTCCCGAGGCCTCTTCTGTCGTAGTGTGTTGAAGCCACACAATGTTCGGTGGAGTCGACGTCCGTTACGGCGGCTCATCCCAGTCGAGGGAGGATGACCTGTTGTTAAGGAGGGACGACCAGGGCGTGACGGTTCGACCCGACCCTGGCCTGGTGGTGAAAACTCGGGATACGAAGACCAGGGAGAAGATCTTTGTTAACCTAACGAGCTCAAAGTAGGTGACTAGCGCGATCTCCAATAGGGCTCTGTCACCGGTGTTACTCATAAAAAGGCTCATTCTCGTGAGTTTATAGTTCAACGCCTGCCGCGGCTTAGTAGGGTCCTTGCCGATGTGCTCAGTTAGGGAGTCTCTGTGGCGGTAGCATGCAGGGAAACCAGATAGGTCGTCAAAAAACTCTTCCCAAGGGCCAGCGCGGGGGCTGGCCTCTGGGAGCCATCTAAGAATGATGATTGATTCTCTCACTTAGAGTGTAGACAGCCCGTGCATGCACGGTCCTCTTCATTATGGACTCTAGCAAAGGGATTGATGAGTCGTCTAGGTACGTGGAGGCACCCCACGTGAAGTCCTTCCTCGATAACACTGAGCAGCAACAGGGGATAAGAGTCCCAATGAGTATCGGAGAGAAGCGTGATGATGCTGACAGGAAGGGCGGCCGCTGCGTCGTGTAGGTCTGCGTTAGAGGCTTCATAGGGAGTATCAGCTGTTTGTTGTTGGTCTGCCGTATACCCTCTATCTCTAACGGCGCACTTTCATACTCTATTTTCCGCTTCCTCAAGTCATACAGTGCATAGCGAAGGATGAGCCGGTGGTCGCTTGGTATTATAGAAATGACCACGTAAGCGTTGCGGTATCGACAGTGAGCTCGATCGATCGGCAGGCGTAGGCTTCACCTCACTTGCTACCCATCATGCTGATGAGAACGACGAGCTGTCCTCATCAGGGTCGGTCTCGGTTCAGGATCGACGTTGTCTTCAATCCTGAGGTCCTCACGAAAGCGATGGATACCGCGGATGGAGGGGAATACAAGTAGGCTGCTGCCCATCGAGAGGTCATCATCATGCGGTGGTGTTCTCAGACGGAGTATATGCCAGCTGGCCTTGTCTGGTGTTGGCCGTAAATACGGTATGGACTCTCTGGACGTGGACAACTTCGTGACGCCCAGGATGAGGTATAAAGGTGAGGAGGGCGGCGGTGCGCTACATGGACGGCGCTCGACCATTGATCGGAGTGGCCAGGCAGTTGTATAATGAAGGAAGGCCGGTCGATCCTTGCTGTGGCCGATCCGCGATAAACACCCTTTATGATCTACTGTAGAGGAAAGTGGCCCCCGATGTGGCTTGGGAGCACTTCCTCAGGGCCTACTGTTACTTCATCCTGCAGCCACCTTATTCACCATGCAGTTCACACTACTGAATTCGCCTGTCTCAGGCAGTAGCATACCACAGCAACGGATAAGAGTTAAGAGAGAGTCGGCCATAGCAGAGGTCCCTACTGCGGGTCCTGAAGCGGCGGCGTCGGCCCACGATAAGTATCCAACGTCGAAGGTGGAGTTCGACGAACAGCTGACCATGCCGCAATTCACCATCTTCTACCGCAACACATACACCGGGTGGGCTGAATCTACAGGGGTCTCTACATCTGCTGGCCTTGGGGAGCTACTCGATGCTCAGGGTTTATTTTGACGGTTTTGACTTGTCCATATACCGCTCTGGCCGGAAGTCTGTCAGAGAGAATCTTAGAAGGAGGCTGTTCAGGAAAGAGGATGATGAGGAGGATACATACGAGTGAGCTCAGCATCCGCCGCCGCTCCGAGGAGCGCTGCCGTCATGCGATATGATCAAAGAAGCTTTCGGTACAGGCTTCCCTTGTCCGTGTTGGAGGGAGGTGTAGCTGACTCGGATGCCAGCAGTTTTACGGGAAGTCTCGGAGGCTCCTCGATGACAGTCCCCGTGGATGACCCTTTACAGCCCCTCCGAGGGTCCGTCTGTGAGATCAGGGTGAGTTGCGGTAGACAGACGTCGTCTGTGGAGATCTGCTAAGCGATACTCCGATGACGAATGAACTGTGAAACACTCGATCTGAATCCGTCTCTGGCAGTCGGTCTTCTCCAAGACTCGGACAGTTGGTGCCTCTTCTTCGCGGTGCGCTCCTCTCAGGTGACACTAACGGAAGTCCTCACTGCGTCTCACATCGAGGTAGAGGCCTCTGACGAGTGTGTGCGTATCCGCCACAACCCTCCCTTCTCGGGTCATCGGAAGTATCGTACCCTGATCATCTGGTTCCCGACACGCTTTGCGGGAGGCGTCCAGAAGTGTGAATTCGATGGGGAAATGTTGAAGGTGAATGGGTGAAAGTTTCCGTTGCTTCATACGAGCATCTTCTTCAATCGTTTACTCCCGCCTAGCTTTATCATATGTCTCTAAGCTAACGGAATCAGCGTCGACCATCCTCTGCCTGTCGGATGAGGATTAGTCGATCAGCAGCACAGCGCAATTTCGTGTTTCTCGTACCACCGACATCTTTGTTGGCAAGTTGCCAATGGCAACCGAGTCAGAAGTCAATAACCGAGTTAGTATGGGCCGCCTTTTATTGTGTTGAGGGCATCCCTAGGGCCTTTCAGAGGACGTGAGGGACCTTTCATGCAGCTCATAGCGAGGGAAGGGCGGTACTGTCAAGCAGCTCATCGTCGCCTCCGCCCTGGAGAGACGTGCGCTAGAAGAATATCATTCCCCTCAGATTGACATTGCCGTTGATAAGCTTCAGCCGGACACCATCTTCGAGTGCGATACAGAAGAGGAGGAGGAGGGTGCTCTGGAGGTGCCCACTGGGGCGGCCTCGCTGGATTAGCTCCATCAAGGTTACATAGTCCATGGTTCTGTCCACAACTGCCTGAGTTTTGCGTTCAGTGCAGTTCTATACCATATTTTTCGCGAACCCTGATGATGAGGGGTATCATCCGCACAGTTCTCAATTTCACCGTCATCCTCCGTGCATGAGCGCGTTGTCGCAGCTAGCCAATCCACCATCCCTGGCAGGAGGAGGCGTGGACGGCTCCTCCGCAGGGGAGTTCAAATTCACCTTCAAGGAGAAGAACAAAAAAGCTGAAGTGGCGGCAGGTGAATCATAGTCATTGTCATTTACATAATGCAGTGGAGAGGATGCTGTTGATGAGCTGCTCAGTAGCTGCTCGTTATCTAGTCTGTGTGCGCTTAATGGTGTCCATTCCTATACCCATATGCATTGATAATGTCGACCGTCGTGGTGCACCCCTGGAGTGGAGCTGTCCTTGAGGCTGTTGAGAACGGGGACTGGATCGAATATGAAGAGAATCAGGGTAGTGCAAAGTATCGGCGTCTCAGCGATAAGGAGAAGAAGGATAGGGAGCGAGCTCTGCAGGCTCGGTCAAGGCTCGCGGAACTGCTGGCGTAATTATGATATGTTGTGTACGTTCTCTCACGATGGTAGGGCATCCCCAATGACCATGATGTTGATGTTGATGATTCGCTTGTTTAGTTTTACGGTCAGCTCAATAGGGGTACAGCGTTTTAGTTTGCCATCACCTTTATAGGTGACTGAGTCATAGCGCGCCTATAGAGGCTGATTATCGGAAGTTACGGTATTGTAGTGTCGACGATACCCTGTGGAGATGGTAGAGGGGGCCTAGGGGGGACTTTATTATATTGTTAAGTATCATAGTTGCTGTGGATGGGCTCGGTTTCAGCTTTACAGTAATGATCAGGCCCGGGGGTAATGTCGCCAGCATCGGCAGACTTGGCAGAGTCGTGACTGGACAGTCGAGGGCATTCGGGAAGAAGGCGAAGAAAGGACAACAACAACAGCAGGAGGAGGAAGAGGCAGTACCAATGAAGGCTGTTGTAGTACTCGGGTCGTATTGGATCAACCTTCGTAGCAGTGAGTAACGAATGAGATGGTATGGCTGTCGACGATTGGTTCACCTTTGAGATTGCCGAGTAATACGCTCCCATGCATTGCGTATGATATGAGTGAGGGCGTGACTTCCTCCACCGAGGCTGCTCCCAGCTGCTACTTCCCCCTACGACAGCTGCCCGTGGGCCTCTATGCTGATTCACCATCGGTGATGGTGTTATTATTTCAAAGCCGTCCCGCAGCCCCTCCTCCGGTACCCAAGTACGCTGTAGACGGCAGTAAGCTGGATAATAGGACTGCTGCTGGTGGTGGCAGCTGTAGCCCGAAGGAGATCGGAGTGGTGATGGCGGAGGCAGTTAGTGAAGCCACACTGAAACAGGTAGTGCTTCGACTTCTTCGCAGTGGTAATACCGGAGTGTGGTTTAGGTGCTGTCAGAAGCAGCAGAAGGGAAGACGGATGACGACCTCTTCCGAGCCCTCACTACTGCCAATGCTGACGGTAATAGTACAACCGATCCAGTAGATCCATAGGGGAATATAAAATGAAAGTTTGATAGATCCATGTTCCACCATCAGTGTCGCTTCTCTCTGACGAGCCCTCGTCGCTCGCCACTTACCCTTCCTCCTGTCGGATCTCCCGCTGCCTGTGGGTTCTGCATGATCATCATCAGCACTGTTTTCAGGTCCAGTGAGTCTGAGGTCGTCACCGGTAACAACATCAACGGCTATCGCCATTCTCGAAGCTTGCGCGATTAAACGTGTTCGAAGTTTCCCGGATTTGGCTCGAGTTTCTGCAATTCTACTGCGGCCGGGCAACCCTAGGATAACGGCGGAGGAGGCGACGTCCTTGCTGAGATTTTACACCTTCATGGGCTCGATAAATGAGCCGCTGGCGTTGGCCTGCGCCAATAATGTCATACCACTCCTTCCCCAAATGAGTTGGCATGACATAGCGGCAGCTGCCCGGGATATGGCGCGGCACAGGACCTGTGCTACTGTTATTACCTGTGCCACAGGTAATAACAGTAGAATCCGCGTTCAGTCGGGGCAAATCGTTGAAACTAGTTCTGATAATTTACTCCCCGCTGAGGAGCCTAGTCGATCTCTGGAAGGGGAGCTTCTCGACACTACATAGAGCTGGGCTTTGGCATTGGATAGGTTGCTGTATTTTCTGGCGATCGGTGATTCCCTTAGGGCACGTCCGCATACTTTCTTCGATATTATATTGACAAGGGTGGCTGCTGAGATTGCTGAGATCGATAGTAAGGATATCTTCTCACTCTGGCATACTATGTGCTACTTGAGGATACCATGCCCAGGAGAGGTAATCAGCAGTAACAGTGGGAATATCACCGCCGTTGCAGGGGCCGTCTTGATTTTACTTCATGCTGATCATATTGCAGGATCGCTACCGGCTGGTCGATGAGGTTGTCAAGCGTTCGAGGGAGGGGACAGCGGATCTCGAGGATATAATAGATGCGGCCTATGCCTGCAGTATGCTGTCCTTACAGGCCCTCAAGGAGGGGGGATACCAACTGCGTGAGTTCCCTTCCGTTCTCAGCACCTTAAAAGTTTGCATGCAGGCACTCTCCGCCCTTTGGAGAGTGCAATCCGATCCGAATCTGTAACTTCAATCCGGCTCTCCGGAGCCGGATTCAAGTTACAGAAATTACCGACAATGATTACACTGTAATGAAACGGTTGATGATCGATTTGCGCTTTGCATGCTTTGCGTGTTGTTTCTGAACCGTTCCCGGCGTCGAGTTATCACCTCTGCTGCTCGTGGTTGTTGCTTCTGCTGACTGGCTCTCGATAGGGGTATTGGTTGGTTTACAAGGGTGGACCTGGGATACGCATTGTCCTGAAGGACCTGCTCTACCGATTGAAGGCGGAGATGTCTGAGCATAAGGGCAACCTCATGAGGAAACTCGGAGATATTTTAGTTGAAAGATTTGACCATCATTGCGCAAAGTGGCTGTCGGCAGAGAAGGCTAGTCGGGCCGGCCAGAGGACGGGCCCGAATGAGAATGTACTGAAGATAGTGAACGACGTGAGCAGCATGCATAGGGTGCTAATGAAGTCCCTCTCGTCCAAGTGTGTGGAACTTATTTTCTCCCGGGTTTTTGTCGATTTCGGTTCACGCTTTGAAGCCAGGCTGTTGAAGGAGAAGGATCAGGTTGATGATGCTACTGTGCTTGAGTCTTGGCGAACGAGCATTCCAGCGGACCTGGGCCAGATGGTTGTGAAGCTGCGCCCCATTGCAGACATCAGAGCAAGGATGGAGGCTAGTGTGAAAGAGATGCTGAGTATAACCGACAGGTATGAGATCGTCGTGCTTCAGTTGTGGTACGGTTGTTGACCTCAGGATACTTCCTCCGAAGGACGGAGAACCTCCTTCTGGCGATATATTGCAGCTGTTGGACCAGGCTGAGGATGGACCTAAGTCGACAAGCAGCAGCGAGGAAGAGACACCGGCTGATGCTTCCACTACACCGCCCGCTGCCGCCCCTGCTGCCACCCCTGCTGCAGGGGACTAGTTGTTTTCAACTCTGACGAGACTGCTGTTTTCTTCGAATCGCCGCCGCCGCAGAGGTGATGATGATGTAGCATTAATCCTCTACCATTGAAGTAGCTCGATGTTTAATTTCGATGATGGAGTCTTTACCGATCTAAGTTGTCACACAGGGCGAGGATGAAAAGGAGCTGACTGCGTAACCTCTCGTGGATGCAGTAGCGATAGCCTATAAAATTGCTGCCTTCCTTCCCGTCATCTTCGTGTAGATGAATCTGGATAAGCCCCTGTACACAGCTTAGTGGCGGTCGATAACTTCATGTGACGGAGATGTATTCTAAGATTTTTCATTATAACAGCAGTGCTGACAGGTTCGATCATCGCAGTTGGTGTTGCTGAGAAGAAGTGAGTTGAGGTAGCCCAGTTAACCGGCGGTGTCGACCTCCTGCGGGTCAACCCCAGGGGTCAACTAGGGGTGACTCGTTGTCGCTGAGGAAGGACAGCCAAGGTTTGAGTCACACCGTGTGACAGTAGAACCTGAGCCTGGCTGAGCTGGGTCGACGTCCTCCTCAATTTGGAAGTACTGACGAACACGATGAGCGCTGCGGACGGAAGACGATACAATTAGTGATGAAACGCTACCGTGACGATCACCTCTACTGACCGTAATGTCTAGTTGACGAAGCGTGTGTCCATTAGCGCAGTCCGGTGTGGACCGCCAGTGTCGTATGGACTCCCTCGACTTGAACAATTTGGCAATCCCTGAGAGCCTCAAGAGAGATGGGATATAGAGGTGAGGAGGTAGCCAATCGAGGAGAGAGGTCGTAGCTCTTATGGCATCATAGTTCACGCCCCTGCCAAGCTCAAGTCAGCATGCGAGCTCCGTTTTCCTGTAATGAATTCTTTCTAACGATAGTAGCTGAATACTTCTGTAGCGTCATGGTACTCGACACGGGGACGAGCTCATCTAGTTCCAGAGTGAAGGCGATGAAATATGCTGTGCGGAGTCGCTGCTGAGAGATGAGCATATCGTCTATCATCACTCAGTTGACACCACTGAGTCTCTCCTCTCGGCTCCACTCGACTTCTCGCCGAGAAGTCGTTGTCGACGTGTCGTCAGTGCGCCGCACTATTCATATCCCCGATGGTATCTTTTTCAGTGTCACCAGTGCATGCAGTTATTGTTCTTCTGTGATTCTCTGGTTGAGTCCGGCGACAACTACAAGATGGGCTAGGTGGGATCGCCTCGGCGCGGAGTACACGGGAGTCTGTGAATGATAATATTGTGGTAGGACTCTCACCGTAGGAGTAATCGATTTCTTGACCGAGTAGTATCTTAGGATGGCTCAGGTTATCGACAGTGGACTCCGCCGGTGTTGGACTCCGCCAAGGTCACCATCATCACCTAGGCTCGGAAGAGTATTTCGGAGCGATGCACGGGTGAGCCGGCGGAATTTTGAAGTTGGAGAGAAGCAAAGTGTCAGTATTTCACGCTCCTCGGAACCCACGTTCCTTGGCTGTGAAGTGCATACCTGCTGTTGAGGAGGGCACGGCGGCTGGTCAAGAAAGTAGCGCCGCTAAGCTCAGCCAGGCCGGTCCAGGAGGGCAGGGCGGCGATTATGTATTTCGATCATCACTAGGGGTTTTAGGTAAATCTATGCCAAACGCATTATCGGGCTCTGAAGATGCCCGCGTGAAGGCGGTACGACGACAGACGGGGCAGGAGACTTGAGTAACCACAAATCGCTCTTCGGGTGTCGGGTGATATGCAGGTGTGTTGCCCACAGCCTGCCACTTCCCGACGCTCCACCACTGGGCGGCTGGAGAGGGCCCTGGGCCAGCTGAATTCGGAGCAGCTGCTGACCCTGTGGAGTGAGCTGATGGGTCCTGCTGTCGAAGTAGCTCGAGGATTGCAGTGGTTGGATCAACAGCTTACCCAATACTATACACCTGATGATGGTAAGAGCATCGTTTTAAGTAGCTGGTGCCATGATAGGATTTGCTCAGATGATAATTCGATTGTGGCGTCGTCGGGGAAAAAGGATGGTGCTGATCCGCGTGGCCAGAGAGCTGCCGCATCTGTCATGCTGCATGACCGACACAGGCAGTGCGTGGTAAGTAATAAGGCGACACACTGATTGGACGGAATGCTTTCTCCTGCGGAGAGTGTGTATTATACACAGTGTATATAATGTATTCCTGTTTGTCTGTGGAGTAGACAGAAGTTTGGACCCCCTCCAATTGAGTATGTCACTTAATCGTCGAGTCGAAGACGTCAACTTGACGTCGTCAAGTTCCGACTCGAGGCCTATGGAGTCCGCCTCGTCATCGGTTGGAGGCCTCGCGATGAAGGCTGAGAAATGCCAATATTGTGGATAATACCAATCCCAGCTGTTGGTCTAGAAGGGAGGGAAGAAATCAGCAAGATGTCATGCAGCGTAGGCTCGTCACGTGAGCGGAAGAGTGTGAAGGCTTACGCTCGGGCCGCAAGGAGTCTTGATCGTTCATCAAAGATTCTCATTGAGAGTTGTCGTCACTTGACAACTGGCTGCCTCGAGAGGTTTACTGGCTACTCACCGTTTGCAACTTGATTCACATGTCCGTCTCCGTCATGACCATCCAGTTGTCCATCGTGGTGGTCTCGAAGACCGAGTCCCTGCAATGCAAGCCGTCGCTGAACCTGAGATGACGGTTGGGACTATCACCTATGTCATGAGACGCATGCTGTTATGACCATTATGACGGAAGGACGCGTGCCTTTTCTCGATGAAAGCAATATATTTCTTCAACTGGCTGATCGTCAAGGTGTACTTGAAGGGAATTCGCGTCCAGAATTCCCTCCGAATTCCCTCCGAATTCCCTCATTTAGCGAATACGAACAAGCATCAGCTTTCTCACAGCAGTTCTCCCGTCAGAGAAGCAGTATCGGAGGGCGCCGAAGCGAACGATTACGGCTCTCGCTATGGCACTCAATTCGAGTGGAATAGCTCGTTGGTAAGCAAAGAACTTTCAACGAGGGTTGACTTGGGTCCCGACACGAAGGATATAGTCTGGAAGGATTCTGAAATCGGGACCTCCCTGACTCTCCCGGAAAAGAGGCGAAGACCTAGGCAAAGCCGCGAACGTAGACGTGAAGTGCAGAACAGCCTTCCCGGCTATGAGACTGCTAAGACGACTCTCGATGTGTCTAATATATTTACTGTGTTGAGTTTTGAAAAAGAGCTTTCCTAGGCTCTTGCCAGGACCTCTCCTGAATATTTCTGAGCTGTTCCAAGAATCTCCGGTCAATTTGAGAGTCTCTGGGAGAGTTGGAGGACGTGAAGTAACTTCACTGAAGTTCCATCGGCCCATAACCAGAGCCTCATCTCTTCGGCTTCTCCGATCTATCTCCGTCTGGCTCATCATAGCGGAAATTTCGTTGTCAATGCTGTCAGTCTTCCGGTACCCCATCTTTCTAGCGGTTCTCCGAAGATATGTACGCTCGTGTTCACCATCGTGTTGCTACTAGTGTTCGGTAGAGTATGCATGTTATTCATTCAGGTGTGTCCAAACAGCAGCTGTTTAAATTAACAGCTGTTTAACAGTTACAGCAGGCAGACTGGGAAAAGTATGATGTCTCTGAGGAGCTGGACTCTCCAGCCTGGGCAAGAGTGTCGCATATATGTAGAGGAGGGAGGGGCCAACCTGTCTGCTATTTTGCTGCAACAGATCAAGCTCGCCTTGGGAGAGATCCATCAGGTAAGGCGACTGGAGTTTTGAGTCAAAACTTTTGACATGAGCTTGTTTCTATCGTCTCTTACGATCGCGAAAGCCGCAAACGCCATTCACAGAGGTGTAGCGGGGCTCCCCGTGCAAGTGATAAATTATCAGAGTTGTTATACACTTATCGCAGGGAATTGGATGGTACTGTTCAACGGCAACAACAAGGAAATGATGAACATCACCATGAACATCATGGTAGGTATGAAGTATCAAGCCTACTAAAGCTTACGATAAGTTCTGATCTCGCCATCTTCGATCCGCTCTACGATAATTTGTTCACCTTCATCCCAGGGAGCGTATGAGGCCTCCTTTGTTATGGAATCAGCTTGGCCCGTCTTGGAGAACATTTCAAGTGGAAAGTCAGCCTCACGTGAATCTGGTCGGACGAT
This sequence comes from Perkinsus olseni, assembly GCA_013115135.1. Classification (NCBI taxonomy): domain Eukaryota; phylum Perkinsozoa; order Perkinsida; family Perkinsidae; genus Perkinsus; species Perkinsus olseni. The sequence goes on from JABANP010000485.1 coordinate 33,528, forward strand.
AGACTCGAGAGCTATGTCGCCATCGGCTTTCCTCTTTTGGCCCACTGAGGGGTACCCGTGTCCTGAGGAACCACCGGCTCGAGCGACTTCATGGTTTTGAGCAGATGAGCTGATAGTAAGTCTCGGGGAAAGCCGCTCTTTTCGTTCAACACGAGGACTGATGGTAGGGCTCTGGGAAGGCTGTCCTGGTATGCTCCGGCTCCCACCATTCCATCGCGTTAAAGTCACGAAAATGTAGTCGGATTCTTCATATTCTGCCTTGCGAAAGCCGCTCACCCTACAAAGCCCTAGGCTTATCGTTTTGTCATCAACTTGGCACACCAGGGTGGTGCCGAGTGCAGCATGGGATAGATCCCTGGGGAAAGCCTCACTCACCGTCTTCATTTGCCCTACAGGATTCGCCACATTATAAGATTTCCCGTCCGCGTGCTCGAAGCTTAACTCAAAGCAGAGTGGATCCAACTGTTGTCCTGCTCTAACGTCCATTCTCAAGTCCTCCAGCGATGTAATGTTGCATTTATCGAGATCGATGATTCTGTACTCGCCCGGGACTATCGACGGAGCCTCGATGTTCTTCGCCCGATGGCCAGGGACAGGAGGCCAAGGTGTAGGCCTGGGTAGACCGAGAAGAAGAATAATACCGTAGAGTGAGTTTGCCATCATGTGGATATCGGCGCAGGTAGGGCAAGGGAGACTGGGAAGCATGGGAGACGCCATGTCGCCGTACAACTCGAACTAGTTGCGCAACACAACCGTGGGTGAGCTTGAAGGTAATAGCAGTAGTGCGGGACGAACGAACCTCAAGTCAAGGAGGCTCGAACGAGGAAAAATCAAAAGGCTACTCAAAGTCTGCAATTCCGGAGAAAACCCAAGCTTAGGGCACGCGAGTACATAGCTTGAGCGGAGCGAACCGTTGCATCAATACACAGGCGAGCGAAGGTAACACGAGTTCCTTCCACAGCCACTCCTCATCGCGCTCGCCACCTCTCATCGCGCTCGCCCCCTCCGTTCAAACGACCGACGGTTGCTGTGAGCCATGGCTGACGAGTCCCGGGCATACACCTGCGATTCGCTCATATCTCTCTGGTCCAACGGAACTCCACCATGCTTTCGCCTTGCTCTTCCCATCGTTATCACATTTTCGCTTCGAACTGGAGGCGACTGGCCATCGGGCGCAAGAGTTGGACCACTCGAGAGCATCATGAGAAGTCGAACGTGGTTACCTTTAAACGCCACCGCGCTTACTGTTTCCCAATATCCCCTGACTTCTCACTCAGTGCTTGCTCAGGTCGATCTTTGCGGTCGTTGATGACGAAGAAGGACGAGTTGAACTCTCAACTGGCCCAGCAGCTCGATACTGTTGAGGTATGGATGGGGAGGGGCCTCTCCTTTTCTCACTGTACCCGGCAGGTTCACCTGGCAGCGAAATTGAGTATTTTCGATGAGCTGTTGGGCTCACTAAAGGACCTAGGCAGCATTCAGGCGGACATAGTGCAGGTAGAGGGCTCGGTGGTGATTGATGGTGATGGTAATGCTAATCGACTGTAACAGGCTCGTTCCACTGTCGGAACATGCCGGGGTTCTGTCAAGGAGTTGCACTCGAGAATGCACTGCATTCTGTCAAGGTGTCTACAGCCTGATTTTCAACTGGCTAGGTGTCTGAGAAGGAGAGCGAGGTTGAACAAGGTAAGATACGAACTCGGTACTTCCATTTTGAGGGAACGGATTTATATAGTCTGGGAGTAGGACAAGCAGTCTGTTCTGGAATAGTTGTATGCATTCGCATTGGTGTGGTATTGGATATATATACTGTATATTGCATGGAAGAGCAAGCAACTGCTGCATACATTGATCGCTAGACCCCTGCGTAATTGTCCATTATAGTAAAAAAGGTTGATAAGTTCAACAGCAGGCGTAGTGGCAGTGATGATCAGTAGATCTTTTACTTCCTCTCCACACTAGAGTGAATTGGGTGGTAATACCACTGAGTCATGACTGTAACGATATGTAGCTGTATAATGTGATTATTACTGGGTTATACCTAATTTATTCGTATTACAGCAAATAATTACAGTATTCAACAACTAATATTATTAAACTGTATAGCATTATTAAACTGTATAGCATTATTAAACTGTATAGCATTATTAAACTGTATAGCATTATTAAACTGTATAGCATTATTAAACTGTATAGCATTATTAAACTGTATAGCATTATTAAACTGTATGGCATTATTAAACTGTATAGCATTATTAAACTGTATAGCATTATTAAACTGTATAGCATTATTAAACTGTATAGCATTATTAAACTGTATAGCATTATTAAACTGTATAGCATTATTAAACTGTATAGCATTATTAAACTGTATAGAACTATTGAACGGGTTCCAGCAGTTTTACGGGGAGTGTCTGAGGCCCCTCGATGACCGTCTCCTTGGGCGACCCTTTACATCCACTTCGAGGCTGTAGATCAGGGTGAGCGGCGGTCGGCATCCCTGTGGAGATTTATTGGTCGCTTGAAGATGGTGGAAACTAATGATTCCCACTACTTCGAAGACATGCTGCTACTTTCTGACGAACGGTTCGTCACGAACCGCAAACCGTGTCCCACGCTGCTGGGACAGAGCTCGCGAAGAGCTCCAGAGCCGTTATCTTTCAATGATACCATACTTGGAGGATCTGAGATTCTCCAATCGATGGAAGCATTAGACTCGTCATTGAATCTGCGAATCGCAGACTGTGATCATGAGTGCTGAACTTGGCCCGTTCAACTGGTGATAGCGGCCCGGCACCGCGTCACGATGACAGCTAACTGCTGATCTGAAGGCAGATTGAGTTAGGTCTCGAGGCGCCGAAAAGGCGTGAAGGTGGATTCGATTTACCATATGGTTTTCAATAAACCATACGCGAGATTATAGAAACTGGTAGTTAGTATACGCTTCTTATAGCCCTATCTACTCTGGGTGGGCCACTCTTGACACAGCATACGTAGTCCAGCTTCACTAAGAGGTGTGTCGAATGAGGGGACAGGGATACCTGGCTGATTTTGAGGACAGGCGGCGACTTCTACGCATACTTCACCACTAAGAGGCTTCTCACACCGAGCAGCGGGGCGAGCATTATGTGCGTCGACTGCACCTACAAACTCATCTGGCTCGGGTTCCCGGTGTTCGTAGCCGGCGGTGTGCGGAGACCAAATACGGTAGCTAGGAATGACGGATATCATATGAAGCCGGGCGCTCATTGATTCGTTCAATATTTATTAACTACGAATACGAAGAAGCATCAGTTGTTTCAAAGCAGTTTTCCCGCCAGGCTGAGAAGCAGTACCCGAGGATGCCGAAGCGGACGATCGCGGCTTTCGCTTTGGCACTAAGAGTTGAATAGCCCGAGTTGGTCTACGAAGAACTTTTGACAAAGGTTTGCTTGAGCTTCTGAACTCGAACAATCAATGCAGGAGTCAATGAACTACAGTGGTATCCTGTAGAGCGCATATGTCAATCTATAAGGAGTCGACATGCGCCAGTTTTAGAACTCTACAACGGCATATACGCTGCAAATATAAGACTGCTGCAACCATGACGTGTCTAATGCATTGACTGTGTTGAGTTTCGAGGAGAGCTCTCCTAGACTAGGAGGCTCCTAGTAGGAGCTCTCCTCTGTATTCCTGTTCCTTAGTCACCTCATCTAAAACTTGTCGGTTGGAATATCCGCGCTTGAATCTGAGTCTCCTCGAGAGTTGGATAATGTGGAGCTCCGTCGGCTCATAGTCGGAGACGTATTCATTGAATTTCTTCGATACATACCCGTCTTCATACCTAAAATTTCGTTAACTACCAAAGCACCCAATCTCATTACAGTTTGGTAGCAAAACCGCCAGAGGGATCGAGCGACAAAACTTTTGTTGCTCGATCTCTCAGACAGTTCGCGGAAGAAATGAACGCTCGTGTGCTACATCATGTTGCTCAGCAACAGTTGCTACAAGTGTTCGGCAGCGTATGCATGTCATTTATTCAGATACGACTGAGTAATCCAGCTTCGGCGGAATAGGAGTAGCCTGATGTGTCCAGGGGAGCTGAGTCAATGTAAGCTCGTCACTACAGTGACGCAATTGTGCAGCGCCTGCAATTTAGAACTACTACTGCCTTATGGGATGGAGTCGCGCCATGTATCGACTAGCGACCCGATAATCATGCCTTAGACGATCGTAGCGCTAATGACGTCACTAGTGTTTCTATAGGCTCCAATCTGTCCGCTAGTGTGCTGCAACAGGCCGAGCTGGTAGTGAGGGAGATCCATCAGGTGTGGCGGCTGTGATTTCGCAATGAGCTTGGTTCCGTCATCTTGTATGCTCGCGGAAGCGCAAACGTCAATTAGAGAGACATAACGGGGCCGCTCGTGCCACGATAATTGTGCCATTTATGGTATCAAGAAGTTATCGCTGGGAATTGCATCGTACTATCGAACAGCAATAACAACGAGAAGATGAACACCACAGTTAACGTCGCGTATGGAAATCAACTCAACTAGAGCTTACGATAAGTTCTAATCTCGCCATCTTCCATCTGTTTTACGATTACTTGTTGTTCTCCGCCCCAAGGGGCGTGTGAGGCCTCCTCCTTCGTTGTGGAATCAGCTTGGTCCGTCGTGGAGTACTCTTCGAATGGTATGTCAACGTAAGGTGATTTTGGTCGGAAGATGGACTCGACAATATCGCCATCAGCTTTCCTCCTTCGGCCCGCTGAGGAGTATCCGCTTGCTGGGGGACTAGCGGCTCGAGCGGCATTAAGGGGCCCAACAGATGAGCTGACCGTAGGGCTCCGTAGTGGCCCTCCTCTTCGTTCAACAGATGAGCTGATGGAAGGGCTCTGTAGTGGCCGTTCTTCTCGGTCAACGGAAGAGCTGACAGTGGGGCTCTGTAGTTGCCGTTCTTCTCGGTCAACAGATGAGCTGATGGAAGGGCTCTGTAGTGGCCGTTCTTCTCGGTCAACGGAAGAGCTGACAGTGGGGCTCTGTAGTCGCCGCTCTTCTCGGTCAACGGAAGAGCTGACAGTAGGGCTCTGTAGCAGGGTGTACACATCCAGGAAATTTCCGATCCGTCGGAAATTTCAGCCAGTCTTCAGAGGAAATTTCCTGAAATTTCCGTTTCCGTTGAAATGGGGAAAAATGTCCGAATTTCCCCCTTGATTTTCTTGAAACCTCTCTGGCAATGTCAATGTGACATTGTCACATCGCACTTGATGCATCAGTGCGTCAGTCGCCTAATAATACTGATAGACTATTAGAAATAGTCTATAAGTAATTATCTATTAGCGATAGTCTATTAGGTGCGATCAAATCGATCATCTGGGCGCGTGCTCAGCACATCCTTTACTTCTATGTTTGAGGGGCTTTCAATTTGACAGGTCGATGCTTCCGCGTTTAAAGGTTTGGAACGTCGACGCATTAGCATATCAGGCTGGACGCGTTACAACGCTACATTGCAAATCTGGCGAAATAAGGCTGGAACAGTGAGCATTCGCGAATTTCATATTTTTGAAATTTCCGCATTCGCCGGAAATTTCCGAAATACACTTCGGAAATTTCAATGAAATTTCCGCCGTGGAAATCGATGTGCACACCCTGCTCTGTAGGGGTCGTCCTGGGATGCTCCGACTTCCACCATTCCATCGCGTTAAAGTCACGAAAATGTAGTCGGATTCTTCATATTCTGCCTTGCGAAAGCCCAGCACCTTGCAAAGCCCTAGGCTTATCGTGTTGTCATCATCTTGGCACACCACAGTGGTGCCTAGTGTAGCATAGGATAGATCCTCGGGGAAAGCCTCACTAACAGACTTCATTTGCCCTACAGGATTCGCCAGGTGGTAGAACTGAGGAGTCCGTCTCACCTTCCAGCACCTCCTCCGGAGATCCCCGCTCAACTGCTTGCCGTAGCGCGGGGATATCACCGGGGACATGTTCTGAACATCATAGGTGCTGCCATACAAGTGCTCGAAGTTCAACCCAATGTATCGAGAATCCTTCTGGCGTCCTGCTTCAACGTCCATTTTCAAATCCTTCAGAGAGGTTATCTTGCTCTTATCGAGATCGATGATTCTGTACGTGCCCGGCATTATCAGCGGAGCCTCCATGTTCGCCCGATACCCAGGGACTGCGGAGC